>JARGXW010000978.1:0-46027 GCA_029204085.1 Mycena sp. CBHHK59/15
GGAAGGAAGGCCCGACAGTTACGTGTCCATTCGGCAAGCTTCTTAAGACTGCGCCAATACAGCACTTGACCACGAGATGCTGTGGAACTGCTGCATCGGGATTTCGCCGCTGCTGGGGTTGCTAGGGATGCTGTGCGTGCCACAGTGCGCGCCGTCCAGTATAGAGAGCTTCCATAGTCCGTAGCTAGGCAGATGGGAAAAGAGACGATGAGCACAAAGGAGGAGGGGAGAGGGTAGTAGATGGAGATATGGATGGATGGGGGTAAATCATCATACATGCAAATGAACGAGGAACATCTCGTTAAAGAACGGTTAATCCTACTGTGCACTGGTGTCCCAACAATGGGAGAAGCAGTTGAATGGCCCATGGTTCAACCGATGCTTTGCTGCAGCCCCAAACTGCATTGCGTAGTACCTGCTTCTGGGACGATAAGTGTTGTAACAGAGGCCGCACTACGCCACAGTTTATGATTCTTGACCCCTGTGGTGAGTATTCAATTGCTCTTTTGCTGCTTCAATTGTGACTGAAGCTCTGGAACATCAGTATGTCTGTTTATGGGCTGGCCGGTGGCAAGTCCGGTTCGGGATTGGTTCGACCTGAACTGGACTGAACCGAACATGATGTTCAGGCTCAAGGTTCAGTGAATTGCTGAACCTGAACCTGAAGTTCGGTTCTGCATTCACCCAAGAGCAAATTTTCTTGAATGTGTTCAAATGCCTAGGGATCCCCACCGCACCGGTTACTGCCATAAAGACTACGGTATCTTATGGGTGTGAATTTCTTGCCATACGGGATGGTATATGGTATGGTCTCTACACCGTAAAGCCGTTTTTTTTTTTTTTTTACGGTGTACAGGCATCGAGAATGGTGTCGAATAAGGTGTGTGAGCGCAAATAGTGTAAATTCACTCTATTCTTACCTCCTCATGCTCATCCTGACCCACCAAGTTCACCCAGGGACCCAGGCGGCCAGTGTTTCTCACAAGCCGTACCGTACCAGTACCGTACAAGGCATCCCAGAGGGCCATACGGTATGGTTACAGGTTACCGTAAAACCGTAATGTATACCATATTGTACGGTTATGGTGGGGATCCTATGAATGCCGAACCTGGGGGGTCAAATTTTTGCTGTGAATGGTGTTGAAAGATCTTGTCGGCACCCAAAAATGGCTTAAAGTCGCGAAAAACACCAGAACATTAACATTGTCAGAACACCGCTTCATCATGATTAGCAGTTGAACATTATGTGAGCATATTATGTAATCTGGTCATGCCTCTCGAGTCTCGACTGCGACATTCACACCTGCAGCACAGTGTTGCTAAATCATTCTCTTCATTTGGATTCTCTGAAGGGCTAAGGCCACTCAGTTTCGCCGGGTTTGGAACCGAATGGTCATATCAGCGCTGGAGTTAACGCAGTGAGGCACATTGAAGCTGTATTCACAGCACTCGATGCCGATTTTGGGTACGACTTGACTGAAATTTGATTACATATGTATATTTTTCAAATGCACTTGTAATGTTTGTATTAGTACTAATAACATCACAACTAAGGTGTCTTGCCCAGCACATGCTACGATTTTTTTCGCCAAAACCTGTTCAGTTCAGTGTTTGAATGCCCCTAAACGCTGAACCGAACACGTTGAACCTGAACACGATTTTCAGGTTCGATTTTCAGGAATGGCCTGAACCGAACCAGGTTCAGGTTCAGCGTTCGGGAAAACCCCCTGAACCTGAACCAAACCAAACCTTGCCATCACTACTATTGGCATACTACATGCTTCGCCTTCCTTCCCAGTGCCACATGTGTCAGTGGTTTTATTCAGTTGAAATACATCTTCGTGTGCTAATACAGTACCTCAATCTAACCACAAAACTTTGAGCCATTTTCATATACTGAGCGCGGCTATTTCAAATTTTCAATTGACAAGCCCGCCGGAGCGAAGTGAAGGCACGTCTTTGTATTTATTCAAATTATTGCAGTGTCTCAGTATCATCAATAAGTACTCTCAGGATGTTTGATATTAATTCCATTTGCTAAATCCATAGACAGTTCAGGCGCCTGTTTGAATCTCTAATATAGATGGCATCTAGTCTCCCTAGTCAGCCCAAATGATCAGAGTAGTTTTTCTGAAAAAAAAAAAAAAAAGACAAAAAATACCTGATATATGGATGGCATCTGCTCTTTTGCTGAAAGATTCGGATCTCCAATTACAACAGTCGAGAAGTGAGCTAAACAATACGACGGACAATGTGCCCTCCCGACTGGTCATTATTTCAAGTTCTTCCAAGCCTCTTCGGAATATGCCGTTTCCAGCAGCAGGTATCCTCGCAGATTGCTCAACCCAACAGTGATTCTTCGTGAGTTCAAATAGAAATTAAGTACTTAAATGATGTCGACCGCCGGACACAGTTTCCACATGTGCATCATGATCAGGGCAATTCAGGTCGCTCCGAATTTCATATTCACCCAGCACATACATTATAGTTGTTTAATACTACCTACCTACCCATATTACAGAGAAAGCATGACCTTGGTTGAACCTTCAATCTCCCAGGCTGCTGTAAGGCTCCCACGGTACCGCCACTGCATGTCTTGAACATTTTGAGTCGGCACCACGCGCTAAATAAATTGGAACGCAACAGCGTATCTCTCTCCCGTGTTCACATTTCAAGAAATGAGTATATTATTTGGTCGAAATTTAAATACCTCAAGCGCACGCGGGGATCGCCGTGTCCCCACACCAATGGCGGGTCTGGATTCGGATACACCGCCGCACCAGAAACAAATACAAAGTACGGATACAGACGATAAAAACATTTGAATCAGCGCCCATGCACGTGGCTCTGGTCGTCGCTTTGGCCGGGCGTATACAGCATTATATTCTTGCGGTCTATGTGCATAACCGCACCTAAGCCATGCATTCGCACCCCTCGGCTGCAACGAAATATTGGATTTGAGTTATATATGATTGTTGCAAGCTAGATGGGGCAAAACGCCGCACATTGCACACGTGCTCAGCTTGCAGGTCCATTCAATCCAACATCATTCCTTTATTCTAATGCACGCAGGCTTGCGACGTGTCATGATGTCGCCCAACAACACATTCACTGAGCCTGGCTACACAACTCAACATCCAGTATATTCCCACCTCAAGCTAGGAGTGTACTCGGAATATAATTATCTCGCCTCCACTCACGCGCACCCGGGCCGGACGAGCACCCCAAGTTAAGATTGAAACACAGATAAATATAAACGAAAGCAAACCTGACGACGACGGTGATACCGGCGGTCGGAAGTACACCAACAGGACCTGAGAATAACTGGGATCATCCCATTGTGCAGCGAAACTTGCAGATATCGTAGCTTGGATCGTTGGCGCGTCCATTTTCGCGATCGTTCTCGCGTGGTGGCGAGGACCTCATAGACAGCGTCTGCAAAAGACAGCATATACAGCGCATCCACAGACCGTCAACCCCATGACGCGCCACGGATCCCATCCGAACCCACCAACTCCGGCCCCCTCTCGGACACCGATCAATACGCCCTCTGCGCGGGAACGGATCTTGCAGCAAATAATCGATATCGATGGATAGGGACAGAGTGACTGGATTTGAGCGCACAGCATATCTGGCTATCTGTGCGAAACCATTTTCGGATGGCACGAGCCAGCCTGCTGCGAGCTTAGTTTAATGCAATAACAAAACAGTAACAGCAACAGGCTTTTGCCCACGCGCTGATACTTGCAATTACACCAAATTTGAGTCATGCATATGTACGGAGGGTTTGGTTTATAGCAACTTAGCCCGAGTGGGACTGGCAGGGTCCTATGGCTACGGGCTGATAAATAAGCCCATGGACTATCATGGGTTCCATCGCTGAGTAGTGATTGGGCGCGACGGTCTAGTATATTTGCACGATCCCGGATCAACCACAAGAACAGATTGGTGCGCAAATGTAAGCTCCGAAGACGGTCAAGCTGTGAATTCGCGGGCCGGACCGGACCGTGATTGACGACTGGGATCTCCCGCAATCGGATTCGGGCGTATCGCACATTGAGTGCGCATTCGTGGATGATCCTAGTCTCGTTCCCGACGTTATAGGGCAGTCGCTCGCTGGCGCTCGCGGGCAGAGCAGTGGCGGTCCGCCGGACCGCTCGGAATGATCCGAGGCAGATTTTTGATGAAATTTGATGGGGGAACACTGCCCTATAACGTCTGGTGCAGTTCGTATAGGAACCATGCGATCTAGTCATGCTTTCACAAAAATCCTCACTTGTACCTCACTGTAGCATGTTTTGGCTCCAAATATTTTTCAATGTCTTCCTTGTTCCATTAACTTCATACTCATATCCAAAATTCCATCCTTTCTTCCTTTCACATATTGTTTTATGCACTCTAGTCAGGCAAGTGTATTTTATTAGTATACATTGAATGGGAGCCTCTGGTCTCGGAAGACTGCCTCTATAAATGTTGAATATCTATATGATGCTCTTACCTATGAGATCTGGCCACCCAACGGCTGAAGTTGGTGTGTTTCTGGCAGTGCACAGATGTTGAGTTCCCTCGGTTTTCTTCCCTGAGCACATTTTTTGAGGAGATCAATGTCTTGAATACTTGTTTAGAATTTATGAGATACTAAAATGCATTGTAAGAGACCACTTTGTGGGGGGATTCTTCAAAACAAGCTCTGAGTTCAGTCGTGACAAATGTGACAAACATCATAGATCACATGGTTTCCAAGCGAACTGCACCAGATGTTTGGGTGTGGGTTCTTGCGCATCTTTTGCATCATTTTTTTGACTCCGCTTTCGGACTCCGCCACACCCAAACAGCTGGAGCCGAGATTAGGATGATCCGGGATAAGATGAGTTGAGATGAGCAGATCCAAAACGGAATACAGAACGGGAGCAGATGTGGTCAGGTGCGACGGTGCACGGGGATAAGGCCCTGAGATATGCGTGCGGATCCAACAGAGAATGACGTGTGACCCGGAGTTGAGGGTGAAATCGGCACAAAACCCATAAGGAAGACATGAATTTTCATTGGCCGAAAAAATGCTATGCAGTCGTATCTTTTATATGGCCGCCAACGAACGCAAAAGATGATGGAGCGAGTTTTGATTGATTGAAAAAACGTTGTACAGTTTATAACTTCCATACGGGCCGCCACCGACCTCGCAGTACCGGCGCGATCTTGGGTGGAAGTGAATCACTCTCCCTGCGCTAGAGAGCTCAAGATCTGCCCGAGCGCAACGATTCGCTGGAGGGAGACCCCAAATATCAGCCCGCGAGGTGAACTTTCGATGAAGCCCGTCCAGTGCACGCGGCGCAGCTTATATGGCGACCCCATGAGGTGCACGGACCAGGCACGTGCGCGTCAGCTGCATAAAAGCGGAGCTTGAAAAATCTGTGACTTATTTACAGTCCCTCGCCGTGTTTGCTCTGCATCGAGCTCGTGTGCGAAAAATTCAAGGAGCTGTAATTATATCGCCTGAGTCAGAAAAAATGGGCAGAGTGAAAGTGCTGCTTTGCCGTTGCAACTGCCGCAGGCAAAACTTAGATTGCCGTAGCATGTCACAACTTTTGTCACAATCCCCAGGCCAACGTCACACCGTTGAGTGCAAACTCTCGACCTAACTTAGGTAGAAAGGTTAGCCAAAAGATGTACAATCTGTAGTCAAATCAAAAATGGCAGAAAGTTGAACAATCAATTTGGTCTGAAACTGCTACGAAAGTAGCAACAATCAGTGTTTGTTTCTGCGGCCAAAGAATTATCCACATTCATCTACCTGTGAAAGGACTCCCGAAAGTTCTTCTTTTCAACAGCCATTTCCAACAAGGAGAAAGAAAAAAAACTCAGCTATAGCTGGAAGGGCCACGGAAAGAACATCTTTCAGCCCTACCCTGTCCCTTTGTTCATGGCAGGGACAGGGTAGGGCTGAAAGATGTTCTTTCGGTGCAGATTTCCGAAATTTAGAATTTCCTTTCCTTTGTTCTCATTGAAATTTGCCACTGAAAGATGGTCTTTGGTAGTCCCTTCACAGGTAGGTGATTGTAAATAATTCTTTGTCTGCAGAAACAAACCCTGATTGTTGCCACTTTCGTAGCAGTTTCAGGTTAAATAAATTGTTTTACTTTCTACCATATTTTATCTGGCTATGAATTGTACAACTTTTGGCTAACCTTTCTACTTACGTCAATATTTTCACTCAACGGTGTGCGTAATGACTCCAATGCAGCTAACATCCTATAGCATTCAGGCTTCTCTCTTATAATAGGAAGGAGCAACTTCCAGCCCAATTTAATTGTTAAAAAATATTCTTTGTCACAGAGCTAAGTACCAGTCTACAGCAAGTTACTACTGGAACCCTGATAATTGGAATTCATCTCCACTGTTTCAGTTACTGTGTTCATTCGGTGTCAAAGCCTTTTTGAATACCCTTAATAATGTTCATGCCCAAGATTCCGATGTATTCATCCATGACACAGTTAGATATTATTGATCCTGACAATCCCTATCAAAGCTTAATTTCTGAATTGCTCACCAACAAACACAGATTGGAGGTTTCTGTCAGGAGTAGGGGTGCTCAATTCTTAGCTCGTTCGCTCGTCTCATAAAAATTAAATCCATATTTTTTTTAAAACAAACAGGTTTCAAACTCTGCTAAGGCTGAGTATTTTCGGCAGCCTCAAGGCCACTCCTATGCACCAGATTCGATGAAATTTAGAGGCCCATCGGGGAGATAATGGTCCCTAAGGATATCTGACAGATTCCTAGGTCAGTGGAAAATTGCTCACAGGGATCTACCAAGATTATTTGTAAGTCTTCATTATTCTGCTAAGAAGGCCATATTTTCCCCCCTTGTCCAATCTTTGCCCCAGGTAAATCCCTATGTGTGTATTACAGCTATTTGCGGAACTTAGGGTGCAGCCAATTTTTTTTCCTTTTTGGTAACTTTTTGATCTCTTTCAATAATGCCCCCTAGCGGCCTCAATCTTGTCCGTTTCTCTCGAAACATGGACCATTCAATTTGTATCGAAATTATATGTTGCATAGGATCCCTAAAATACTCATAAGCTCCCTCTGACCACCAGATCGGTAAGCTGCTGTGTTTCCAGATATAACCCCTCTGCAAAAAGCAGATCTCATCCAGGGGCTATGGATTTAGATATCGTGGTCTCAGACACATAATACAGTGTGCCATGCTTTTGATTTTGCCAAGTATGATTAAAATCATGTTCATTTCATGGGCACAAGTACAGCAACATGTTCTTGGACCAATACATTTGTTTTCCCCTCACCAGTTGCCGAAATAACTACCCTACACTGGTTGAACATTTCAAAATTTTCACCTTCTTTTTCAGTGACAAATGTCGTTCATTTTTCACACATTTTTCACTGAAAAAGCAGGTGAAAATTTCAAAACATTTTCATCACTTTCTTATTTTATTTCGAAATTTTCACCTTGAATTGAGAAAGTGCTGAAAAAGTTTTAAAATTTTCACCTTCTTTTTCAGTGAAAAATGTCTGAAAAATAAACAACATTTTTCACTGAAAAGAAGGTGAAAAAATTGAAATGCTCAACCAGTGCTAGGCACTATAGAATATGTGAAAGATGATTATCCTCAAATCTAGGGGTTTCAGATGTCCTCTTTCCGTTGTTAGAAGGTATATATGCCAAATTACCACAATTCATCAATAAATAGAACCAAACAGTCTTTTAAACGGTACATGGTGCCTATGCACTGTAGAATTTCATCACAAATTGAATGATCCAAGTTTTGAGCGAAGCGGAGAAGATTTGAGGATGTTACAAGGGAATTAGTGAAAGAGATCAAAAACTTACCAAAAAGTAAAAATTTTGGCCGCACCCTAAGTTTTGCAAATAGCTGTAATTGGTTGTTACCACCTCACAAGCAGTCTTGTCTTAGAAAATGTGCTTCTCTCCTTGGAGTTTAAAACCTGTTTGTTTCGAACAAATATGGATCACTGGTTGAACATTGCAAGTTTTTTGGTGAAAAAACTAGTGAAAAATGTTTTGAATTTTACAGCAATTTTTCAGTGAAAAACCAAGTGAAAAACTTGTAACTTCTTCATGAATTTTTTGAACTTCAAAACTTTTTCAGCACTTTTTCAGAAGTTTTTCACAAGGTTCAAAAAGGTCACCAAAATGTTTCAAGTTTTTCACCTAGTTTTTTGGCGAAAATTTACTGTAAAATTCAAAACATTTTTCACCAAAATTTTCAGTGCAAAACTTGAAATGTTCAACCAGTGGATGTTCTTTTAAATGAGACAAGTGAGTGAGCTAAGAATTGAGCAACCCTTGTAGCATATTTGTAATATATTTTAGAGCCTGAAATTACTTCAACTCCAAAAACTTTTGGGAAATAGTTGGTCATGGTGGAAAGGAACATTGCCACCAGCACTGGTTGAGCATTTCAAGTTTTTCAGTGAAAATATTTGTGAAAAACTTCCTTCATTTTTCACCCTTTTTCCACTGAAAATCTAGGTGAAAATTTTAGAAAAATTTCACCACTTTCACATTTTATTTTGAAATTTTCACCTCGGAAAGTGAAAGTGGTGAAAACTCTTTCATTTTTTCACTCACTTTTTCGGTGGAAAAACCATGAAAAATGAAGGAAGTTTTTCACAAATATATTCACTGAAAAACTTGAAATGCTCAACCAGTGCAGGTGGATGTGCTGCCAAGAGACTGCTGCACTCCAAATTACAATACAGCCTCATTAATGTACCTAGAGGGCATTAGGATTTCAATTTTGTCTTAATGATACTGTATTTATCTGGTACTGCCATACCAGAGACAGTAGGTATGTAGGTATGTTGTGGCAGGTCAATTGTGTGAGTTGAACTCCCCTCTTAGTCCAAATTCTAGATGGCTTAACTACCCTGGTCCATTCCACAGTTTAAAGACACTCAAATAGTATACCAGAAGGTTATCAAGCCCAAAAAAATTGCACTGGTTGAGCATTTCAATTTTTTCACCTTCTTTTTCAGTGAAAAATGTTGTTTATTTTTCAGACATTTTTCACTGAAAAAGAAGGTGAAAATTTTAAAACTTTTCAGCACTTTCTCAATTCAAGGTGAAAAATTCGAAATAAAATAAGAAAGTGATGAAAATGTTTTGAAATTTTCACCTGTGTTTTCAGTGAAAAATGTGTGAAAAATAAATGACATTTTTCACTGAAAAAGAAGGTGAAAATTTTGAAATGTTCAACCAGTGTTGGTTCTTTAATAAGAAAAAAGAGGACTACTGTTGGAATCATGCCACTGGCAGTTTCTGTAAGTTGAACAGAGACTGCTGCAGACAGAGCAGAGTTGCCCCAGAATACAGTAGCCAACCAGGAAGTGAACTGATCAGCGTATTTCACAATTTCTGAGCCTGATTCTGAGCCTTTCTATCCGAACTTTTGTACCTATTACATCTAAAAAGTACAATAAACAATATGGGCTCCAAGGTTTTGGAAAAACCTAGGCCTTGTAGCAACTTGATACCAATTTTGGGCAACACCTGAAATTTGAATTTTTTGCAGAAGAGAACCACATAGATTTTGACCATTATGCCATACATTTTGGGACTGTTCTCGCACATATCATAAACTTCAAGTGAATTCTGATTTTCTGACACTTTGAACCAAGATATAAGACCCCAAATCAAAAGAGAAATCACTGCATGAATTTTCAGAATCAAGAAATCAGTGACAAACAATGATTAGGCTGCCAGGCATAGTTGTCAAATTTTCACCCTTGTGTTTCCTTTTAAGGGAATGCCCTTTTGGGATCAGCACGAGTGGCAGCCTTTCGTTTGAGTCTCTGCCACCAGCAGTGTCAGTCCGATCACCGGTTTTTGTTAGACTGTTCAGCCTGGGACAATTTTGCAGTGAGCAGGTTGTCCTGAGCCTCAGTGACATCTGTCGCGAGCTGATTGATAATATCATGTGCCAGCTTCTCTTCAGAGGTAGCCGAGCGAGAGGGAGCGATGAAAAGCGGGGGGATAACACGAGGTGACCTGCCCATTCGAAGTTGAAACCCAGAGAAGCCTGTTGAGGCATTCAGGGTGTTCATCATGTTGAAACGGACATGAGGCAGAGCACGTACCCAGCCTTTTTGATTTCGGCCAACGTGGTAGCAGAGTGACTGGTTTACAGTCTTGTTTGTGTGTTCGCTTGCACCGTCGGTCTGGTGGTGAAAGGTGGTGGAACATTTGAGTTTTACACCGGTTAATTTGTGTAAGGCTTTCCAGAAGGTGGACATAAAAAGTTTGTTGCGATCTGATATGATATCGAGTGGTAGGCCATTCTCGCAATACCAACTGTTGAAAAACAGCAGGGCAAGCTCAGGTGCTGTCAATTTTGCTGTGCTCGGTACAAGACAGATGTCGGAACCGAGGCGGCAAGTAAAGGTAATCAGGGAATCGAAACCTTGGTCCTTCGGAAGAGGGCCGATGAAGTCGATGGCAACAGAGTCGTCATGCTGTTCGGGAATAGGAAGAGGGTGTAAAGGCCCAGCTTTCTTTTTAGCAGTCCGGCCCTTGTTGTGCTGGCAGTCAGGACAGCCAGGAATGTACGACTTTTCGAGGTCCGTACACATGTTAGGCCAGTAATATGTGTCGCACAGCGACTGGTATGACTTGTCGAAACTGAAGTGTCCGAGATTGTCATGTGCAAGCTGGAAAAGCGTCTCATGGAGATTACTGACGTGTGGGATTAGCCAAGAACCAAAGTCCATCTCGGAAGAGAAGACTGGGAATTCCACTAGAGGTGGAGTCCAGTTTCTTGCACCACGGGTCCATGGCGTAGCCCTGGCAGATGGATTCAAGAATCTTGGCATCAGCCGTGACCTTGAGAACCAAGGCGATGGGCAGGGAGGAGGTAAGGACAGCTTCTGTTGTGTGCATCTCTGCGATACAACGAGAAGCATAGAAGGGTGAGGACGTAGACATCGGAATGATGGCAGCAATTGCAGGTACACCATCGTCATCACCATCCTGAAGCCATGGGGTGGGACCTGGCTCGGTAGTTAAACTTTCGTCGAACTCTGTACGAGACAGTGTGTCTGTGACTGTGTTGTCAGGGCCTTTGACATATACAATCATACAATTGATTGAGCCAGGAATTCCATCCAGCGTGCCTGGCGGTGGGACAGATCTTTTTGGGTGTTAAAATTTTCTAGAGTTCTGTAATCCATGTACACAGTGAATTCGGAGCCAATGAGGTCGACTCGCCAGCGGTGGAGGGCGTGCATGATTACTAGCATTTCTTTTTCATGTACAGGATAATTTAATTCTGCATGTTTGAAGGTCATAGAGTCGAAGGCGACCGGGCAAGCTGTCTCCCAGGTGGGGCCGAAAGAGAGGATCGTGCCGGAGCACTTGTTGATTGCATCGCATGTGACAAAATTTTTATTTTCACTGGAGTCAGCATGGTCAATTGTTGCAATGCAGTTGGCGCTGAGAACGATTTATTTGATGCCGTCAAAGGCGGCTTGGTGTTCATTTGTCCAGATGGGAAAATTCTTATCCCATTCTTTCGTTGTAAGCCATTTGAGTACCATTGTGTGGTCCGCGAGATTGGGTAACAGGAAGGAAAGATAATGAATGACTCCCAGGAAGGCGCGAACATGGGTTGAGGATTTGGGTTGCGGCCAGTGAGCTATGCGGTCGACTTTCTTAGGGTCAGCTTGGATTCCGCGTGCGGAGATGCAATGACCAAGGAAATCAACTTCGTATTGAAACAATTTTGTTTTCTTGGGGTTGCAGTACAGGGACACTTTCTTAAGCATGCCGAAAACTGATTCGAGATGTTTTTCATGTTCATCAACGTCGTCAGACCAGATGATTATATCGTCTAAGTATACATGGCAGATTTTGCCGATGAGAGAGCAGAGGGCAGCAGTGATGTGCTGTCGTTGAACAGATGGAGCATTGCATAGTCCCTGAGGCATAACGAGCCATTCATATAAGCCCAGCGGGGTGTTAACAGCGGTGTATTTTATAGAGTCTGGATGCATGCATGTCTGGAAGAAGCTGTCAGTAAAGTCTATTATGCTCCAAATTTTACCCTTAGCACAATTGGTGAGAATGTCGTCGATGTGTGGAAGAGGGAAGGAGTCATGTTCAGTTACAGAGTTTATGGGTCTGAAATTGTTTATCCAACAAGGGAGAACAACTTTAACTGCTTTAGGGATCAGGAAGGCGGGAGAGGAATGTGGAGAGGAAGAGGGATGTATGCAGCCAGCATCCAAATTTTGTTGAATCAGAGTCTGCCAAGCCTCTTTGTACTTATGAGGACTTTGGTAGGAGCGAGTTTGGAACTGCAAGTCGGCTTTGTCCATTTTGAGTTTTATCTCACAGGATACGTTGGTCGGTACATTCTTGACGTGGGGCATAGGTTCGAAAATCTGCTTGTAACGAGATTTAAGGTTCTCCATGCACTTATTGAGTTCGTCCCAATGGGCGAGAATCTTGATGTGTTCGTGGATGGAAGCAATAACATCGACAGGCTTAACATTTTTGAAGAGATTTTCGTGCTCCATGTGAATGTAGTGGGTGTCGCAGATGGCATTGAGCTCTTTCATCATGGACTTGTGGTCACGGTCTGTCTTGCGCAATTTCTCACGAAGTTTCGTTCATGGCGCAGGAGTAGGTTTCGGAGGTGGGGGGTTCATCAAGTCGAAGTCACAATGTTTGTCAATTACAGTACATGCTTCGTGGTCGATTACAATATGATTATGTTCGAGCCATGGTAGGCTGAGTATGATGGGGGCGCAGAGGCCAGGCGCAATGAGGGTGTGTACAGAAGAAGAAGACCAAGATTGATCAAGAGAGTGGGTACGTAGATTAACGTAATGCGTGAGTGAAGTATCGGAGGGGGAAGATGAATCGGAAAGTGCAAGTGAAATGGTCTCGGGAGTGCATAAAATAAAATTTCTGAGTTGCAGGCATTTGGCGAGAGATTCGGAAATGATTACTAGAAATGTGCTGTTGTCAATCAGGGCAGTCACGGTAATGGGTAGGGAGCCTGATGGGCCGTCGAGTAGAAATTCCCATAAGAGATGGGGGAGGGAATGCGGGATGGAAGGACTCATGTCACGCAAGCGGTCATTGTCCGTGTCGACACTACTGCTCGAGTCGCTGTCGCCGGTAATTGGGGGCAGGATAGCAGCGATGGCAGACTTGGGGGGACCGGGGGCGGCTTTTGAGGAGCTCTTACCCTTGCAGGCCTTGCATGTTTCTGCAATGACCTCAGTGACGATGACATGGTTTGCCAAGGTCATCAGGTCAGGGCAGTCCGCGGAGTGGTGGCCGGCGAAAGGTAGGTGGCATCAGTTACAACCATCGTTGTCGCGGAGGAGAGCGCACTCTGTCTCGGTGAGCTTTGGAGGGAAGGGGTTGGTGGAGGAAGAAGAGGAGGACACAGCCTTAGAGGAGCCCTTGCCTGTCTCACGACGCTTGGACAAACAGTCGTCATCGTCAGCATCGCGGTTTTGGCGGTTGATGTTTTCCTTGTTTGCGTCAGCGATGAGGCGGCGTTGAATATTGAGGGAGCGGTGGTGTTCTTCGTTGATGTGGTTTACCACACAGATGTATTGGTTGAGGGTGGTCATGGGTTTGGCAACGAGGTCCTTGAGGTCCTTGCTCTGCATGCAAATGAAACAGAGATCGTCCGCCATGCCTGCTTCGAGCTGGTGACAGATCTGGATGTCGGCGATGGGCACTGTGTCTGCGAGGAGGGAAGTGTGGCCGATGAGCGTGGTGGTGAACTCGTCTGATGCATGCTGAGGATGTCGTTACGCACTTGTGTTTCCCAGTCTTCATCCAAGAATTTGTCTTTGAATTCTTTCATGAATGCAGGGACGGTGAGGGTGATGAGGTGTGCACAAGTGAGATTGGGCCAGACCCAGTTGGTAAAATGGGGGTCCATAAAGCAGCCGAGGATCGTGGCCACTTGCTTCTCGGTGGCGACATCTTTCACGATGAAGTGGTTGACACAGGCGAGCTCCATGTCATCGATGACGAGGGGAGTGAGTTCACCAGTGTGGAACGTGGGGAGTTTCGACATGTGCTTTCGATGTATGTGTACTTGGACAACATGGGTCCTATCATGAGTGACGAGTCGGAGTCAGTGGAAGAGTTGGAAGGGTGGGGAGCAAGACAGCGGGGTGGAGGTGCGAGCTGCTCGGGAGAAGCAGGGTTGCGGACGGGAGATTGGATGTGGACAGGGGATCGGGGGTGATCACGTGGTGAGGCGATCAAGGGCAAGAGCGGCGAGGAGGAGCGGGGCGGTGGATCAGGGTGCATGGGCGACTTGGAGAGATGCATGGAGGTGCAGGTACGGGTGTGGGAGTCAAGGGCTCTTGACAACTCAGGTTGGGTGATTTTGGGCCCATTGGGGCAGGAAAAACTCGTTGGGGGAGCGGCTGTGTCAGGTGACCTGTCGCTGGGGAGAGACAGTGGTGAACTCTACAAGCCCATCATCAAGTGCTGAGCGTTAGGCGAGTCGTTTGCTTCCCAGATGGGGTTGGCAGGGACGACGTCAGCTGTGTGGGACCAAAAACAGAGGCTAATCTTGTGATTTGCTCCCATTTGGCAGCCGCAACGAATAGACAAGTCCAAAAAAGTGGAAACTCACCTGGTTAACCAGGGAGAAATACTAGCAGAGGAAAGGAAAAGAGAAAGGGGGACAAGAGGGACTTGGAAACGTTGCATGGGATTCAGAAGCCAGCAAGAGGATACAAGTAGAGGACCAGAAGAGAATGATGATGTAAGTAAATGCACGTGTGGGTTTAAACATGCCCACGTAAAGGCACAGAATCTGTATACAATAGGGAATCAAAGTCATAATTCTGCAGTCTGACAAAAAAAAGCTGAAGGTTTGAGTTATTGTTTTTTCCAGTCAATTACTACAGGGTGGCATGCAATAATAATATTCATAGAAACAGATTCTGATTACCTAGATGAAAATACAGGGTGGCAAGCATATATAATTCAAGTGTATTGAGCCAGAGAAGGTGCTTGAAATTATAAAGCATACCACCAGGCTGTCTGATCTGAACACATGCGGCAGGAGCAAAAGAGTGGTCAGTGGCGAGCCCGACATAACATCAAAAGCCCTCAGGGGCTGATACCCATTGATGGCAGATGCAGCCCACAAGTTTTGGGTTGACTGGCAAGTAGTCGGCAGTGTGGGTGCCAGCAGTCCAAGTTGAGAGTAGCACACATTTCAGATACATGCAACACAGTCATGTAATGCAGTCACTTCATGGGGGAGGGGAGGCAGATATCTATGGGGATGCCTTAGGTCAGGTGGCACAGTGTCGCAACAGTGGTACCTGGTGTGGTGGTCAGAAGAGAGGAAAGGTGCATGTAACTTGTAACAGACTGGGGATTGAAAGCTGTGAGCCGCTGAAAAGTGGCTGAACATAGCCTTCCTAATAAGGAGATGCTTAGTCATGAACCCAAGGGTGAAAAGTCAAAGACTGCTGGGCATGATAGACATAGATAAGTACCAATTCCTTGCATGGGAGAGGAGAATAGAACCTATGCATATATCTCATGACAATACTTGAAGAGAAATTGGACTTGATTGCCATAAAAAGCAGCTGGTTCACTTCTATATGATGGTTCACGTCCCTGTTAGCCACTGTAGTGCAACAACTGCCACAGACATGTCACAGGGCCGCTGTGTCACACACTTTGACTGCTGCAGAAACAGTAGGAGTGCCACTCACAGACACAGAATTGCTGCAGACATGCATAAATTGCCACATGCAAATTGGATAGATTGCCACAGCAAAATGTTTATGTGTGTTTGGTTGCCACAGACACAAAGTGCCATTTTATGCATTAGACATGACTATTGTACATGGTGTGCATCAAAGTCAACATATATATGTATAACAACTACAGTAGTACTTACAATGGGGGCACAGGACATGGTTGAAACTTTGGTTGAAACTTGATTGCTACAGAGTGCTGCAGAGTTTGCCCCAGCATGCAGCAGCGGCACTGCGGCAAAATCACTTTTCCCAGAAAAATGTGCACCCCCCATGAAAATCTGACTTGTGAGGTAGAAAGTATTTTGGAAAGACCCTCACAAGTATTTTATGTGTTATCTTATCAGCCACGGGGAGGTTGCTGAACAGAGCATTAGCAACTGGGGTACTGCCAGCAACCTGGGTTGCTGAATAGAATTATCCCCTGTTGTCGCTTGTTACATGTTTTCGAATGATTACCTAATGTCTGTTCTACAGTATTCTACTTGTGCAAATGCATCTCCTGCCATTGAGATCATCAATCTCGCTGACTTGCCCATGGTCTTGTCCTCCTTCACCAGTTGAAATTTTACTAGTTCGTTGAACAGATAAGATAGACTCCATTCTACTTCACCCCTTCTCAAACAATCTGTCAAGAGTAAAAAATCTCAACTATTGTAAGTACTTGTAGGGAGGCAGCTGTCACAGTCATGGCAGGAGTGGTTGTGTTGCTGAAATCATGGTGGGTCATGGTCACAATGAGGTCTGTTGCTTTGATCGGAAACTGTGACAGGCAAAAAAGTAATTGAAAATTTGCCAAAATATGCTTGAAAACCCACTGAAAAATATATAAGTCAATTATTGCACAGATCTTACTCATAAATTAGCTTTATTTTCCCTCCAAAGCAGAGATCTGGCCCAAGTTGAATTTTTTGGTTGCCAAATTTTCAACAATCATGGTCAAAATTACAGTGGTTACATTGCCCAAATCTATTTTGCATGTCATGGTGACCTGGGTGGTTGCCTCCCTACAAGTACTTACAGTACTGTACAATTCTAACCAAGTGTTCAGCCACTTACATTCATTTATACTTTCATTTGTACTTACTTGTTACATACAGCCAACTCATGATCCATCACTCGTTACTATTAGTCATAGTGTCACACATCACATTCCTCAGTCGTTCTCTCTCTGACTGAGGTATGTGCCCATGTGGTCTACACTCATTACTCATACTTACTGACTACCTTACAGTTATTACTTATTATATTCCAATAGGTAGTCTAATGGAGTTGTTCTCTCTCCGACTGAGTTATTACTTATTATATTCCAATAACATTGAGGAGATATGTCATTGGACTCCATGGCTTCAACTATCATTTCTGTGATTTCAGTCCTATTCACCCAATGTGATGCAAGAAAGTAAAGAGAGCAGTCCAAAAGTGTGAATCTGACATCAAAGGCAGCTTGGGTGGTCTGTGCATGGCACCATGTGGTTGCCATGGTGACATCTTTTGGTTGATAGTGTTCCTTTTGTCCTGCCACCATGCCACTTTCCCTTCTGCAAGGCTCCTGGTTGCTCCAAGCTTCAAGCTTCAAGATCCTCATCATGGCTTCATCTTCAGCAGCACTGCTCATGCCTGGCTCCTTATTGGCCTCAAGAGGACCAGGCCACAATCTGAAGCCCCCCAGCCATACCTCAAGCCCACTCCAAGCTCAGCATCCATGCAACCCCACCTCCATTTGGTCCCCTTGGAAGTATCTTTGTGATTGTGCTCTCTGTTTCCCCTTCCATGCTGTGCCATGTTGATGTTGCCTGAGACAGTCTTCCATTCTCTCCCTTCCCACTTCCACACTGTGCCATGTCAATGCATTTGTGACAGTCTCCCTTTTCTGTTTCTCACTTCCTTCTTTCCCCATTCCTCTTCACACTGCACCATGCTCATGTCACTTGTGACATTCACCCCTGTTCCTCTTCACACTGTGCCATGCTCATGTCGCTTATGACACTTGCTCCATCCCCCTCTCCACTGGCTTGCCTCCATGTCGTATGTGAGACTGTAACTTTCCCACTACATTATTACTTTGCACACTACAACTTTGTGCACTAGTTTAGATGTGAATTCATTTGGTTTCTGATTTATTTCTGATTTTTTGGCAATACTTGTTTGAGGGGCAACATATATTTTAGATTTGGTGGATATCTGAGAGATGTCGGTCTGACCTTGTCCAGACATGGTTGTCAGAAAACTCTTGATTGGTTACAGTTTTTTTGTCGTGGTATTGTTGCCACATATTGACTTGGGGGTAGAGGGCTGTGGCTGTGCCCAGCAGGATCTCGTACTTATCTTTTTCCCCATCATGCCGATTACATCACTTAGTAAGCTGATCATCCCAAATCCACCCGGACATACATGGCAAACCCGGAAGTCATCAGAATCCAACGCCATTGGAATCCAATGGAAAATTGATTGCTGAAAATATTGTTTTTTTTTAATCAAGCCCACTTCTTGCATTCAAAAAATATGAAATAGAGTGTATTTGCACCGCCCATTTTCTTTTCGCCATCACTCGTCGTTTTTAACTGACCCAAATGATTGATGTGATTTTGATGAGGCCCAGGCAGACCAGGTCATGTATTCACTTCGGCAGGTCCAGGGCAATATTGAAAATTTGCTGGGGACTTGAAAGGAGGTATGTACTAGACTTATTAATGTTTGTACCCTCTGAATGAGCCTACAGGCAGGCATGGGACACAACGATCTTAGCCGAGTCACGCCTGCCATATTCAGTTACACCAGGGAAAAGAGACAGAAGTAAATAAAAACAGCGCAGCCCTAGGCCACACAGCCACTAAAGGGATAAGGAAAAGTGAACAAAGTATAGGGACAGCCACTAAAGAAGTCAGACACAGCCACTAAGGAGACTATCTTAAAAAATCAGTGACAAGTAAAATACACACCTAAAAAGGCAATCTTCCAGCCTTGTTAAATGGGAGATATAAAAGTGAACTGCCTGCCACACTTTCAGATTCTTGGAAAGTTCCTCTTTTAGTTTGACAGACAGTGTAGTAGAATGAAGTCAATTAATCAGACATTTCCGATCAACTGGAAACAAAGACATTCTGCAGAAAGAGAAAAGCTGGCGGAATGTTAAACTTTCTGACCTGTTGAGAGGTGTGCTTAATGTTAGAGGGAATTTTGCTACTGGTCCGGCATTTTCCACGGACCAGTAGCAAAATTCCCTCTAACATTACGCCAACCTGAAAGGTTTATTAAAAGTTTAACATTCTGCCAGCTTTTATCATTCAGCGGAATTTCTTTGTTTCCAGTTGATCAGAAATCTTTGATTAAATCACTACTTTCTACCACACTAACTGTCAAATTGAAATAGGAACTTCCCGACAATCTGAAAGCGGCAGGCAGTTCACCTTTATATCTCCCATTTAACAAGGCTGGAAGATTGCCTTTTTAGGTGTGATAGGGAGACTTTTAGCCCCTCAGAGGAATGAAAGGAATGAGTATTATGCAAACATAGGTACTCGTAATGTGTGATGCGGTGTTGCAACTTGTGTCAACACAGTTGGGTCGAGTTGTAACAAGTTGTGCACCGGATTGGGTCAAGTTGTGTTAGATTGTGTTTCCACGCTCCTCATTTGGAATGACAATGACGAGAGGGTGTTAATGAGTGCTTCCAGGGAGCTTGCACAGTATCTTTGACAACTATTATTTGTTGGTAATGGTCCTGAAGTACCCATGGACACTTTTCAGGAATATTTGAACACATCAGGACCCCGAGGAGGTGTGTTTCAGGGGGGGGAAATGGTTCTTAATTCTACGCAGGCTGGCCATGACCAGGGAAAATTGTGGATGGTTGGTTTTACCCAAACTATTCATATTTTTGAGGTCCCCGATTTTTTTAAAAGAGGGAGATGGCTTTCAACTGCAGAAATCGTGGGCTTGCGAAGACTTACGATCGTTTTGGGTGGTGGCTGTGGGCAGTGTCAGTCTGCACATCCATCTATTTGGCATATGGGAAAATGATCAGGCCTGATTAGGCCAACTTGGATTGCACCGACATGCAACTCAATTGGTCGAGGCGATCCAAGTTGGCCAACTTGATGGCTGATCCGAGTTACAAATTGATGTCAACTCGCATCGACGGCAACACTATGTCGAGGTAACATTTTTTGGATATCGCCGATATTGGTGGATACATTGGGAAATATGCGGCTGAAAATATTGTGGAAATATTTGACACAAACCATGGTGTACACGTGTGTGCCGTCGGCAACTCCTGTCTGCTTGTCTCCTAAGGCCCAGACCCCAAATCGCCCATCAGAATTTAGCAGCCACGTACTTGGACTTCGAATGCAGGCCGGCCGCTTTGAGACCAAAAATTTCGGTAATTTTGGAAAAAGTTTTTGGGGCTACACACTGGTTGAAGATTTCAAGTTTTGCGCTGAAAATTTTGGTGAAAAATGTTTTGAATTTTACAGTAATTTTTCACCAAAAAGTAGGTGAAAAACTTGAAACATTTTGGTGACCTTTTTGAACCTTGTGAAAAATTTCTGAAAAAGTGCTGAAAAAGTTTTGAAGTTCAAAAAATTCATGAAGAAGTTACAAGTTTTTCACTTGATTTTTCACTGAAAAATTGCTGTAAAATTCAAAACATTTTTCACTAGTTTTTTCACCAAAAAACTTGAAATGTTCAACCAGTGTACAATTGAACTCTCCCATCCCATTTTGTGATTAGAATGAAGTGGTCTTCTTGAGGTATCGCACTATTCAAAGAACAGCCTGAGTCCGGTCAGACAATGAAAAGGGCGAGAGAATTCTGAATTGGTACGATGGTAACTAGCTAATTTATACAAGCAGCGGTACCGTATTGCGTAGGTAGGTGAATCAGTAAATAGCAAGTCATGGGAGGCTGAATCATCGTAATTAGACAAGGGGTAGCTAAAACAAAACATCTGGAATCAACTACCCAAAACCTCCCATCAGGACCCCAGAACCAGAGACCACCACCACCGTGATCCGGCTCCCAAATGCGGAAAGCATTTTCGCTAGGTTTTATTAGTTGTTCGCAAAGAGCATGAAAGCACACTATTAGACATTGGAAATGTACTGCATATATGTTCTGGCACTGATACCACATTCTGTACAAAAAAAAAAGAATACTCTGGGACAGTAGTTCATCAGTAAATTTACTGTTGCACCAGTGCTGAGCATCTAATACACTGTAGGGCCTGAGTATAATATTGGAGATAAGACCAATACTGGATCATTAACTTATCGAAATTTTATGCAAGGGTTTCGGGTCTCAATAGGCCAGTGAACACCTTGACAGGCATATTGTATATCCTTGTTGACATCACCTGGCCAACTCCATGTTTTTGCGCATGGCTCTTAAATTTTGGCATACATGCATTTTAAAAGTCCTAAACCTAGTTAGAGGGCTCTCGAGCCCTCAGAATTGACTCAGTGAGGACCTAGGGAAAAGTATATGGAGCAGGACCCCAGAGCGATCATCACGTGCACGAGGGGGGTCCATATCCGGAATTACGGTTTCCTTGTAATTAGAGCTTATTTGCAAGTGGTATAAAACGATTTTGTATCAGCTCTGATTGGCTGCTCCACACGTTACAGCCAATGGGAGACCTCTAAAAATCTCGGCTAGAAACTGCAAATAAGCTCTATTGAGTCGGATTAAATTGAACGCGAGTCAGAAGGTGAGTATGAATCATGCCTCTGGTCATAGGAACGAAATAACCCTGTGCCCTAATTATTCTTGAGATAATCTGAGACATTTATCGAATATAAGAGTGTCGCAGGACCTGTGATTGTCCCTTTGGATGCCAAGGCCGGTGCCGGCCAAAAATTTGAGATTTTGGGTCGGAAACCTAGGTTCTGGTCGGCCAAAAATTGGCTCCCGGCGCCCAAAATCCTAGGTCCGGTTCGGCCCAAAAAATGGTGATTCAGGCCGGTCTGGTCAGAATTTTGAGGGCGAAGACACGTTTAATTGGGCTCTTTTGGTGCAAAAAGTACCCCAGTTACTCACATTGGTTGCCACTGCTGCAAAAACAGGGCTGGGGAGAAAAAATCGCCATTTTGGGGCCGTGGGAACCTAAAATTACCCTTTTTGGCAGCCTCGGCTTGGTCCGTGTCGGCCAAAAATCACCAAAATTTCGACGAAACCTGTCGGCCAAAAATTGGTGGATTCGAGATTTTCGGGACCTGGCCTCCAAAGGGATAATCACAGGTCCTAGTGTCGCGGCCGTAAATGGATGGGTGGCGGTGCGGATCGGGCCGGTCGGAAGTTGCCGACAGGATCATGCAACATGGCCAGGGTCCAATCAATTCCGATCAACCACGAGCGTTTACGTCAAGCTTATGTAATGAGTGTAGACAACCAAACTGCACCTGTACGTGACTCCGGACACATATACACCCAAAAAGATTCTCCGCTCCGCGTGAGTTACTCTATAGTGGATGAGGTTCCGCGGGTTTCAGGTCTAATTGCTACCTTGGATTCGTAACCGAGGTACGCAAATGGAGAAAAGCAATATACTGTACTATTACGACCGAATGTTCAGGTGACGGGTGACGGAGGGCCGTGAACTGAACAAATTTCGTGTAGGTGACGGTGACAACAGGATTTTGAGGCCCAAATAGGCTAAAAAAACGCAAAATTTCCGGTCCGGCATCCGCTGGACTGCCATTTATGGTAATTTGGCGTGATTGCCGAGAAATGAACACCTGCAAAAATGAACACCTTAGGTGACGGGTGACATGCCGTGAACATTCGGTCGTAATAGTACAGTAGTTGCCGGCATCACTTGACGGCCAACTCAAAAGGCAATTGAAATCAGGCAGGAATCCTAAAGGGCATAACGCTGCCGACCTCAACGCCCGTCGCGGACATCGTGACGAACGGCTAAAGGTGAGACAGGCATTGTCCCTGTGAGCAGATAGCACCCGCTGAGGCCGAGGTATTGCAAACATTCGGACTAAGTCATAAATGACTGGTATGTTGAACAGACAAGGGTGCTAGGCACGGCGTGGCGCTGGGCGGGGACCTGAGTCGAGGTATCCCTCAAATAATTAAATTAAATAACTCGAAGCGGGAGAAGCAATTTCAAAAGTGCCGCACGGCTCATGGTAGCAACAGGGTAGTGATGGGTATCTCTTAGCAGGTATTGATGGAAGGCAAATATTGCATGGTGCCACCAAGCTGTTCCGTTGATGGACGCTTACGAGTCGGCGGAGGTGAAATAGTTTCGGCAGGGGCCTGATCTTTCGGTCGTAGAGGGAACATCTCATTTCAAATTATAATCCACGGCCGCTCGGGCAAGCAGGTCTAACAAAAGGATAGGACTAGTTCCAGCAGATACAGTGGCACGAATCCAGAGTATCCAACACTGGACACTGTCAGTGAGCCGGAGCCCAGTCAGAAAAACAGCTAAGAGATTCTGACGCCGCAATACGAGCCTGTCGTGGCCGGCGAAGTGGTATGCGAAACGCTGACGCGCCTCCTGGGACCCGCACGACTTAACACCGTCATTTCAAGAGATCCAGCTTTGGTGCCAAGCCCAACGCGACGTGCCTTCTGAGAACAGGCCGATAGAAGCAAGCCTAATCGTAGGGTGGGTCGACAGTGAGAGCAAACATCCTGAAAGCATGGTCAGACATGGCATATAGGAGGGTTCATCCGGGTCACTGACGGCGCACGTAGACAGAGATCCTCCTGGGCGATTGGCAGTGTGCGTTGGGCGTGCAGACCCCGACCCCAATGACAGTGGCACAGCTGACATTGTCGTCGTTCAGTGCAACCCAAAAGATTGGCGGCCAGAAGTGCATGAGCAGGTTGTTGGACGCGCTCCCCGAAGGATGGGACGGTTCCTTCGGCCTGACGCCCACGACACGCAGTGGGGTCTGTCGGGTTATGAATAGAAACGATGAGGGCGAAGCGAGGCGTCTGGCCGACATACCTTCTAGTGATAGGGAACTGGCAGCGCCTCAAGGGAGCTACACTTAGGCTGAGCGAGTTGCACATCACCAAATTGTGCTCCAACGTGCCGGACCTTGACGTGGTGGACGTGTCCAGGGGATAACCTGGCCTTGTCCGAGAAAGCGATTTTGGGCCATGCGACGCGGGGTGTCTGGTCTCTGGCGCTGCTTCTTTCGGCATCTCGGGTTATGCTTCGGCGTCTTGGTCTATGCTTCGCTGTGCGGCCAGCCTTGACACTGAGGACTGCGCGCCGGGGGGGCCTGGAAGAGGAGTTGCGAGTCGGGGGGCGCGTTTGTGGGCGTGGCCGTGGTGCTGCCGAGGGAGGTACTGGTAGAGGTGGAGGTGGTGCCACTGCCGGAACGGGGCAAAAGGATGGTGATGAGCTGCCACTGAATGGGGGTGATGCAGACAAGGCGCTGGCGCTACCGCTGCTGAACGACGTAGACGCAGAGCCGCTGCCAACCGTCTCCCGGGGTATCCCGAGCGGGACGAGGCGGGGATCGCTGAAAAGGTAGCAAAGGGTCACGGAACTTGCACCTGTGTTCACCGGGCAGCGATCAGGTCCAGAAAGAAGGTTTCTTGATCACCATCCTCACCAGGAATTGCTGGCCCGGCAGGCCTTCATGAAAGGGGAAGGGAACTCATGGCATTGGCCGAAGGCTTAGGGCTAAGGTCCATCTGGCGGCCAGGAAGCTATGAGAACACACCACGATTAGAAAAGATTAGAGATAGCAATGTGTAGGCCGGCGACGGACCACGATTTTTTCATCCCCAAGAACAGCAAGGTCTCCGAGCACATGGATGAGGCCAGGACGTCAGGGAGAGTGGCGTCGTACGCGGCGACGTGGAAAATGCATGGGATGAATGTTTTAGAGCCCCGGGGACAAGACGGCTGTGGCCTAATAAGGCCAGCACGTAGCAGAAAATTCCCTGGCTGCCACACGGAGCTCGTTAATGAGGTGGGAATGGAGGCTTAGCTGAGTTTCGCCTGACAGACGGGTTGATCGTGTGACAAAGATGGCAGAGACCATCAAGCCTTGCCGTGAGCACCGAACGAGACGTCGGATTCTAGGAACATCCAAATGGACGTACGCGGACACGATGGAAGGGCCCAGATATTTGTCCCGGATTGCCGTCGATAACTGACGTTCCATATCGAAGTCGAGGCGCCTCGGGAAACGAGGTTAAATGCAGTCGAGTAGAGTACAGTGAGCTCAAAATAATAATAGCGGCCCCAAAACACACCCGCGACCCGGAAAAGCGATGACATCGGCATGAATAACATTGAAGTGTGTGGGAGCAGAAGGACGGGAGCAGAAGGACGGGCGGCGCCTGCCCATATTATTCTCCAGAAGTTACCAGTCCATGGGATAGATCCAAAGCGCGGCGATGTCCTATTTTGAATGCACAATTTAATTCTGGTGATACTGCTGACAGCGACGGCCGCTAGCAAGGCCGCGAGCACCACGAGTTTCCGATTGAATGGCTGGTGTTAGAATGGCCAGGGGTGAGGGCATGATCCGGCAATCCACGACAGCTATGCGCCAGGCTCCTTCGGCCTCCATACAGCGACGCCTGTCATGCAGCGGTCACAATTATCGCACCAACCTCGATGAGGTGAAACTTGGTACAACAGGGATGGCAGGCAATAAAGTCTCGGATGGCAAGATCGTCACGGAGGCGATCGTAGCTCTGGATGCAGAATTGCCTATAACAAGCGGCGGTAATCACAATTTGAGGATTTCTGCGCCAAATTTTCGGATATTCCCAACGTAAGATCCAAACAAAATACCCCGATACGGGCGAGAATAGACTCAATATTGCTCACCGCTTGGCAGTCAAATGACCTGCGCATGAGCAGATAACACTAACTTACCTAGCAGAGTATGGCTTATTTGAGCGACGTCAGCCTGGAAACTGAACGACCAGGGTGCCGGAAATATCTAGGACACGAGTTATACCTCTGGCCATGATTGAAGATCCCGATGAGATTATCGGACGTTGTGGGTCTTGTACAACAGCAAGACGGGCGGACCTAAGGACCAATACCTTGGCCAACAAACGATTGCGCAGGGATGCTAAAAATAGCGCCTTGATCACACCCTTGGTTAGGTATCACCTTGGGTATCACCTTGATCAAAGCAACTGCTGTATATCCAAAAAAAAAAAGCCCGGGTCGCGAATGAACCTTCGATGTTGAGAGTAAGTCAGCGGGGAACGAAAAAGAAAACGCCCTGCCAGTGATCACAACGATGGTGGCGCAGGATGCCACAGATCTTGCCAGTTTTTTGAACTGGATATTCTTGGAAAAATCTGCCCAGATCGATCATGAACTGTGCAAACTCGACAAGACGGCTGTGTGCGTACTTGCAGTCCAAGATCGCCTCGAGGAAGACGGTCATCTCGAGTGGTGAGTCGGGCAGAGACACATTCGGACAGCCGTCAATTTTCTCAGGATACTCGGGCTGAAAGGTCAGCACATCCGCAAAAACGCAAAACTAGGGATATCGTCTCGAGTCTCGACGGCGATACTTGACTAACGTCGCGGGGCCAGAGTTTGAGGTCGCATCAACAAACAATGAACGGCAGAATTGATCCGAACCTACGTGTTGGTGCGCGACCCATGCGCGACCCTCCGCATTCTGCTCTGAGCTCTCTACCATTTCAAGATTTGTGCAGAAATCAGATTCTCACTGGTTGAACATTTCAAGTTTTCCACTGAAAATTTTGGTGAAAAATGTTTTGAATTTTACAGTAATTTTTCGCCAAAAAAGTAGGTGAAAAACTTGAAACATTTTGGTGACCTTTTTGAACCTTGTGAAAAATTTCTGAAAAAGTGCTGAAAAAGTTTTGAAGTTCAAAAAACTCATGAAGAAGTTACAAGTTTTTCACTTGGTTTTTCACTGAAAAATTGCTGTAAAATTCAAAACATTTTTCACTAGTTTTTTCACCAAAAAACTTGAAATGTTCAACCAGTGTTTTTCACTTGGTTTTCCACTGAAAAATTGCTGTAAAATTCAAAACATTTTTCACTAGTTTTTTCACCAAAAAACTTAAAATGTTCAACCAGGGTCTGGTAACTTGAAACCAAAATAAAAACAACGTGCTCTTCTTAAGGCGCAGAACGGGTATCCCAGAAGGACTTATTTCAATTTACGCGGCCACCCCATATTTGTTTGTAACAGGTTCGAAGTTAGTATATACAACAGATCATCTGTAAGTCATGGGCAACGTGCGAGCCAACGAAAGTAAAAAAACAAACAAAGGACTCCGGGTCCACACAGCCCAAGAAGGTTATAATTCAAAGAAATAAAATAAAGTAACGAGATGGAGACAACTCACGAAGTCGCGATACAGCGCTAGCACAAAGGAAAAGAATGTGGGGGCTCGGAGCTGGCGGAAGATACGTCGCGGACGAGAAATTGCGCGCATTCGTCTTCCCCTTCGTGGAAAACTCTTCTCGAGGGCGGGAAAGGCCGGTACGCATTCGAGATCTACGAGTCAGAAAGAGATGAACGCAGAGTTAGCGATAGAGTGGGATGCTATGGTACTAATATGTGCCGCTAGGGAAGGAGTGTGCGCGGTTATGCTATGGACAGGGTATACAGATACAGCTGATCGCTCGTAAGCAGATAGATACAGGACAGACGGAGAGGAAACACGAACAATCATAAACCCGAAAGCGAGACGGCACAGCGAAATAGCATAGCAAAATAGAGGAAGACGAAGGAAAAAGAACAGCAAAAGATGCGGTGCACCCACCCGCACACTCAAACTCGAACTCAACACCTTCCCCGCCCCTCTCCCGCCCACCCGTCCGCGGGCGGGCTCAGGCTCAGAAGCGCCCCGACGCTCGCACGGCGCTGCCGCTGACCTCCTTCCCCACTGGTACTAGGCCGCCGCAGCAGCAAGGGAGCTTCGCCAGGGGCGGAGTAGCTCGCGCGCCTTTCGGCCAGGGAAGCGTCTCCGATAAGATGTCGACTCGCACTCGATCCGGTACTCGGCCTCCGGGACAACGACAGTTCCCCCCCGCCACCACCACCGCCAAAACTGGAGCGGCGGAACATATGCGGCGGGTATCCTTGCGCGTGTGCGTGTGGCGAAGCCGCGTGCGCTGGGGGGAGATATACCTGCTGCTGCTGGTACCCCGGCGGAGAAGCAAGGGAAAGGGGCGGCGACGGGTGCATATTAACGTCGACGCGGAGCGTGCCGTGCTCGCCTCTCCCTTCCTCTCTTGTGTCTCTTCCTTCTCTCCCACCACTCCCATCTCCCTGCCCGCCAGGATACCCAGATGAAGCAGGGTACGAAGCAGAAGGGTGCGCAGATAGGGAGTACTCAGTGGGCGACACAGCCGCACCGCCCAGGGCCCGCCGCGCGCGCGCAGGCGCGCGCCCTGGGAGTGGCGCGCCTGCGCGGAGCGATTTTTTGGCCGCCCACTGCTTCTCTCCTCTCTACTGCGCCCTGGCCCCGCGTCTTGCACATGGCGGCCCACCAGTGCGGACGGGGACACGGGCGAGTGGCTGCGCCGCGCCTGGTACAGAAGATCGGGGTGCTGCGTCGCCTGGGAGGTGGAAGCGTGGTTGGCGAATGAGGTGGATGCGGATGTGGATGTGGATGTCGAGCCGGAGCCGGAGCTGCTGGAGGTGGTGCCGAAGGACGCAGAACCGGAGCCGCTGCCGAACGACGCGGGGCCGCTACTGAACGGAGGGGGCGCAGGCGGGTGGGAGTGCGGCGAGAAGGGGATCGTAGAGTGGCTGAATGTGGGCGGGAGGGGGTGTGCGTGCGAGAGGGCGACGGCGGGCGGGGAGGGCACTTGGAGGCGGTGCACGAGCGCTTCGAGCGCGTCGACGCGCGCACGGAGCGCGGCGTGTTCCGCGTGGGGAACGTATTTCTCGGTTCTAAGAGGGGGAGGGGTTAGTTGGTTGGTTGTGATTGGAGAGGGGAGAGAAGGGGGAAAAGGGGAAGGGAAGGAAACAGTGAAATGAGAGAGTGTGGGAGGCCAGTGAGGGCGATAGATAGGCTATTTGTGGTGGAAGAGAAGAGAAGAGAAGAAAAGTGAATGAGATAAAATGGGAGACTTGGGAACTAAACGTGGACAGGGGCATGCGGTATACGGCAGGCCGTGGCGTAGGGAAAGGAACGGGCCGCAGGGACAGAGGGGGAGGAAAATGACACTAGAATGGGATGAAAAGGAGGGAGAGGGGGCGGGGCGGGGCCCGAATGTGGTACAGCGATGGAGCTGGACGCGCCACGAGGTGATAGATAGAACGGGAACGAGAATGAATGAAGGGAAGTGGAATGGGGGGTGGGAATGGGAGGCACGGAGAGGATGTCGGTGTGGGTGTGGGAGCCAGGAAAGTGGATAGGAACGGAAATAGGACAAAGAGAAAGGCAGCGCGGACGCAGCATGGGATAGGGAAAAATAGACAAAGCGGCAATGGGGAAAGAAGAACGCGCCGCGAATGTGAGAAGAGTCGCGTCGAAGTTGGGATGCAAAAGGGGAGAGGGAACGCACGATAGGCGGCAACAGGAGGTGGAGAGTGGGTAACGGAACAGGGTGGACGAAGTAAATTGGGATGGGGGCGAGCGTGGAAAGAAGGGGAGGACGTTGGGTCATGGGAGATATAGGTGGAAGAACGGGTGGCATGAATGACTCGATGAAGGGCGAGGCAGAGGCAGGAGGGATAGATACAAGGAAGAGGGGGGGCTGGGATGGGAAAAAGCGGAGCGGTGGAAAGGAGTGCAACACACGAGAAAAGGGACACGTCGCGGGCGTCGATGGAAGAAAGGGCTGAGATTCGTGAGAACTCACGCAGGCTCGATGGCGTGCCACTGGCACTTTGCCTGGTCGCCGCGACGCACGCACGGCGCGCACGGCTGGTTCCTACAAGTGAGGGATGCGGTAAGTGCGCGCTGGGCGACGCGGATGCCGGCAACACACGCACCTGTCGCACCGGATCTTGCGGCGCTTGCACTCTGTCCGCCAAGTCAGCGTCGGCATCGGCGGGATACAATACGACATACCGGTGCAGCTGAGTGGCTGGCGGCGGCGGCGCTTCCTTGGCGGCTGGCCGTCGGCCTGCGGGCTGTCCTGGTCGTCGTCGGACGGCGGGGCGTGTGCTGGCGGGTCGGGCTGGGGCGTCGGGCCATGGGGGGCAGGTAGGGGTGGAGCTGGCGGATGCTTGGGAGCAGCGGGTGGGGGTGGTTGTGGTCTGGAGGGTGCGGGCCGGGCCGGGCGCTCTGGTTGTGGTGGGGCAGCATTCCGGTCAGCAGCAGCCATTCCTGTAAGAGGCTGGCGTACTTGAAGTGCTCCAGTTGGGACTAGCCGAGCGAATGAAATGAATACTGTACCATTTCGACCAAATGTTCAGTCACAGGTCACACCCGATTTTTTCTGATGTGTACAAAAATCACTTTAAAATCAAAAGAACATTTATCGATCGATTTTACCAAATCGATGAACGTTAACGCGTTAACACTTGGTCGAACTGGTACAGTAAGTTGAATCTGGAGATATGGCGTCGATTACTTAATTGGATCACGCATTGCGTATCTCCGCTTGGCAACCCACCCAATTATCGGCGCACATCTCTCCTTTGGGTTGGTTTCGAAATCCGAACGGAGCGTGCCTCGAGGAACATACCGCACCCGCTATGTCCGCGCCGTCGATCCCCGTTCCTGCAGCTGTATGCGTGCTATCTCCATCCAGCCTCCAACACATCCTCACGCACCTTCGGACTCGGATCTCGCGCGACGGCCCCCACATCCGATTCCTAATTCCCCGCATCCGACACACGCACAGCACGCGCCGCCGCGCTACCAATCGCGGGAGAATGAGAAGCCGTCGAAGGCCTTCGTCTTGGAAACTGTTCGAAGGCGTTCGAAGGTGATGGACGCACGAAGTCGCCGTGAGTAGGTAGGTCTTTACACTTGGCATCAGAGAAGAAATGCAGGACAGGAAGAGTCGGGCGAGGCAGGAGCTGTCGGCTTGACGTACAAGCCAATTGGAAGGGGCTTTCACCGGCGTTTGCCGGCACATCAAGGGTCGTGGGAAAGCTGAGTCGCACCCTCCGGATTGTGTCATTTGACGACGCGTAAAAATCAGGGAAAAAATAGAGAAGCATCAGAGAGTGAATTGGGCTTTGCCACCATTTTTTTCTGTCTCCCTTGGATGGACTTGGGAAAGAGATGGTTGATTCCCAGTCTCGCACCGCCACTTTCCCACGACCCTAAAGGGGTTGGCCGAGAACGCCGGTGACACCCCTTGGTGTCTCACTCCCTAAATAGGCACTTTGTCTATCATTATTTAAGCTTGTCTAGGTGACTGGCCAAACCCAATTGAGATCAACTAGAGGGTTGTCCAACCATTGTGCTGGGTGTCCCAAAGGGGAAAAGGAAAATTGAAATTGAAAAAGGGAAGAATCACAATAGTTCCTAGAGCTTCAAACTTCAATTTCTATTCCTCAGACTTGGTTCAAACAAGTTGCCATTGAAGATCAAATTGGATTGCAGAATAAAAACTGTGGACTGGCTGTGTACCACAGAGACATGAAGTATAAAGATAATTCAACTTCACATACTTGCAGGGAAAAAAGGTGCTGGGGTGCAACAGTGGAACAGATTACAGCAGAAAAAAAAGAGGACTCTGTGGTCTTGTTGGTGATGACTCACATGCAAGAGGGAACATTGTTTACTGACACCGAGAAACCTGCCTCCATTGATGCTCTGAAGGATACCTATTTGGCTAGTATTTGGACCTTAAAGCACTAGAAAAAGGCCAGCAAAGTCATTAGTGAGGAAAACCAATAGATCAAGCGAGTTACAATGATTGAAGTCGGTGCAGAGGTGAGCATAAGGCATGTCACAAGTCTGGGTAACCCACAGGTCACCATGGGTTGATCTGTGGGAAAATCCATGAGTTTCACTACTCACGGGTTCAAGTACTGATGGCCACAGGTCTTCGAGGATCCCAGTTTGGATCCTGGAGAATTTTCCCTCAAACTCATGGGTACTTGACTAGACTTTAACCACCCCAACAGCTTTAAAATGTCCTTGAAAGCCCTATGATCACTCTGTGGTTGTTATACACCCATAAGACACCAGCTGCAGTGGTATATTCCAACTATAATACCCGTATTCCATACTCCATACCTAAAATACACACAGACCTTGCAGGTACTCGCAGGTACTTGTGAGTATTGCAAAACCTGCAAGTACTCATACAACTCATGAGTCAAGTCGCCACGGATCTGAGTTCAACATTTTTGAATGCGAGTACTCACACTACGGATCTGAGTCTACTCATGAGTAGACTTGTGACATGCCTTAGGTGAACAGCAGGGAGAAAGGTCGAGGATGGCACATAACTGTTATGTGCCAGTAACCTCACTGTCACATGCCTTTTGGCAGGCAATCATTCATTGTGGCAGGCAGCGGAAATTGACTTTAACCCAAAATTCCAAAGAGGCAGATCAACTTCTAATTGCTTTCTGTATACGGTAGGCGGGAAGGCCAAGGTTGACTTTGACGTTTTGATGTTTCGGCCCGTGATTTCTCCAAACGGCCGATCAATAACTGACGGTGTCTGCTACTTCACTGGTTCATGAAGGCGTCTTATTGGGTGCTGTTACCTTGTAAATATGACGAATAAAATACATCTGACTCAGGCGTCCCCCCCCCCCAGAGAGGCGACACGTGCCATCAAACTTCCCGTTTGGGCCAAATGTTGTAAAACCGCTCCGTCAAGGGCGGGGGATACGTTCCTAAGGTCAAATAAAAATGCAGATAGGTTGGTAAGATACTTATATAGCTCTACCAAACAATTGGGCCGTATAGAAACAGCAGAACCCGCAGTATAAATTGTGCACCTCATGTGAAGTTCAACTGGTGTTGAAGGAAGGTCAACGAAGAGGCATGGAGGAAGCTCAGTTTCATTGAAGATGTACGGAGTTTCAATCGAAATGAGGAAGCATTTGACAGAATATGGTCCACCCCTCAGTCAACAAGAATTCTGGTGCCCCTAAAGACTCGTAAACCTGCCAAGCTTCCGCCTCGAACTCATCCGGCACCCATCGATAGCATTCCGCACGAGACTTCGGAATGTTCTCCCTCAGGGCATCCACAAGATGCTGAGGGGCAGGTGCGGCAAAGTGAGTTAGACCAAACCGCTCGGGGAAGTCACATATATAATTCGGTGAGAAACCCGATGGCAGGAGCTTGTTGCGTTGTTTCCGGATCTTGTGATTGTTCCAATAATTGACGAACTCATCCAAACTGCGCTGGATGATCTTTGGCCACAGCCAGTTGAAGAGATCACTTAAAATATGTAAGAACACAGCTGGTGAGTGATAAGGCTACCCGTACATGTGATGTTGGAAACCGGGATTGAAGTAATTGAGTGATTTTCCGAGGAGTAAAATTTGCTTGATGTCTGAACCAACATAGTTTGTGAAGAGATGCCATGAAGACTCAATTGGGATGTTATCAGTACTCTTGAGTGCGACAAAAGGTGGTGCGTCCTTGAATGAGACTTCGGGCATACAGAGTTGACTAGTCAGGTGGGTGAGCAAATTAAATAAATCCCAACTGTTCACTGACCGCAAAGCAACATGTGCAGCGTAAAGCTCGCCGGTCTCCGACCCTCCGTCCACTGTAGCTTGGACAAATACTGCACTGGAGGTAAGCTCTATTATTGCTTGGGAAAAAACAGGACATACCACCATTTTCCGCTACTAGATCCAGATAATAATGTCCAACAGTTGAAGAACACCGGGCATTGGGTACAACCAGGAACTTGACCATTTTGCTGCTGGAATGACAGCGAGCGCCATAAATATCGATGCCGACGGGACCCATTCGCAGCGCTTTGAAATTCAGTTTCTCATGGCCATCAAAATGAAGCTCGTAGTAAACACCGGTATCGGTCAAGTGACCCCGTTGCTTCGGCTGCCGTCGGCGACCAGGGAATCTAGCCTCTGCGCCATCTGGGTCGATATCTGCCATGAGACGACGAACAGTGTCTCTGTGAAATGTAAGCATTGAGTTTTCACTAGCTGCCTTAATTGTCAACTCACCGAGGAATTTTTGTTCCATCCTGGAGAGAAATCTGGTTCTGGACTGTCTGAGGGCCTTTGCGAGACGAAACATTATTCAGCACTACTTCAGCGACTAAAGCGGTTGCAATATGCTCTGGAGGTGGTTTCTTGACGGTGGGAACACGAAAGTCGTGATTGAGCTTCTTCAGAGTGCTGCGTCTAAAACAACTTTACTGTCAGTCATTGTGAATGAAGAAAAATAAAATCGAAGGGGACTCACTCAATCTTGTAACCAAAGTCTTTGAGTAGATAATCAAGACGCTGGCGGAGGGGAAGACTGTTGCGAGCGTATTCATGAAGCACAGGGCCAAGAACGTCGTCAGGAGGGCCTGAAGTTATAGGTCAATTGGAACACAAAAAATCGAAATACATTGGTAACATACGAGTACCATTGTAGTGGCCATTTGCGCCGCTGGGGTTGACCATCTGGGTAGGCGAGAGCGGTGAACAACTGAGGTTAAGCAGCTCATTAGTCCGGATTTATAGAAATCGGACCAGGCCATACACTCGGAGTTCTTCTGACTCGGTTTAGATACCTCCGACTGTTCGAGAACGAGTCACATGTAGAACAAAAGAACTCAACACGCAAATGATCTGCCCGAACACAATTACAGCCATTTATTCTCACATTAATGATGTACTGCGCAGCAGCCCTCCCGCATTCAGACTACCTCTGACTCGTCGTGAACGAGTCATGATGTAGAACAAAAGAACTCACTATGTAGATGATCCGCACAAACACGAGAGTCACCGTTAATTATCTCCCACGCAGATGAGGGTGCTCTTCCGACTTGGTTCATTTTTTTACCATTCTGAGTCAGTTCGGGGATCTCACGCATTTAGAACCAGTCATGATACAGAACAAAAGAACCAACCATGAAACATATACGGATCACCCGTTGATTATTCCCACATTAATAACGGGCCGTGCGTGCAGTTGACTACAGGTGTGAATCATGTTTCCGTCTTTCCTTTTGGGCCAGTTTTGCAGTTCAATTCTCCATGCAGATCTCATTCTGGTAACAGAGACCTGATATATAATGGCTTAACCTATGCAGTCCTCCTCAATTCAACTGGCGGTTCATTCCCTCTTTGAAACTCACCTGCTTCTCTCTCAATTGAATCTTGCTTCTCTCTCAATTGAATCTTGCCTCCATCTGATTTCATGGCCGACGACATGGCTCTTGATCCAACACTTTGCACCAACCCCGATTCTCCAGGGAGTCTTGTGGCGGTTCCTTCGATCATAAGGCTTCTCCCGGGCTTTGCGCGACATGTTACATTGCAGTGAAAGACGCGGGACGAGCGGAAACAATGAAAGTAAGCGTCAGTTCTACACTCAGTACATTTTATTTTTGCTGATGTTGCATTGGCAGGACTGGCCTCAGTGCACTGGCTGTAGTGTCCAGCTCAAGCTCCTGAAAGGGCCTCGGTGTGGTGCTTGCACTAAAAAGGGTGAGCTTCGTCTTGCATTTTTTCAGTGTTCAAGGTGCTGATACATTGCTGGTGTTTTTCTCAGATAAATCTGCGGTAGCTGCGCTACCCCGCAACCCCCTAGGCACTCAAGATCAAAATCGCTTGGGTGTAGATTCGACAACCGCCACTGTTCAGGAGCTCCAGGCTGATGCTCGTCGAAATGCGATGCTGGCTAGAACTCTTCAGAAGTCCAAGACTCCAACCACCTGTTCAGCGTCTCTCCAGGTTGCTGTTGCGAAGGGAGCTCCTCGCCAGATCACTATTTATCTCGTTCCGGTGACCCCTGAGGGTACTCGGACAGAAGCGGCCAAGATCCTCGCAAATGCTACTCGCTCATTCCCGGAAGACATGGCAATGAAAGGTAAGTTTGGCCTCACTATTAATCACCCTCTGTTCTAATTGAAAGACGTACTGGCCCATCTCCTTCGTCACTGGAATCTGGACTGGGAGAAAGACTGCTCTGAAAGTCTAGCCCCGTAAGTTTCCAATTGTCCTCATCTCTTACTTTCCTGATTTTCCAAAGGGAACATGTTTCGCTGCGTCTCATCGGCAATATCGGAATTCAGCCCCACAGCACCCTCGCAACAGTGGGCCATTTTTTCGATGTGCATGACCACCTCTACGGAAACCATCCGAGGAAGATCCTCCACGGCCCCCCGACACTCAGACTACCTTCTCCGGCGATCTATCTTGAAGGCTTAATCACAGTCAAAGAGGTAAGTTGCCCAATCTGCTGGTCAGTTCAATTCTTAGCTGATGTTTCAAGTTCGAGGATGAAACAGGAACACGGGCACCCTACTTTGTTCACACTGAAAAGGAGAACCGAAAACGTCGAGTTAGTCAGATGTCAAGTGGACCTGAACTCGGCTCGTCCAAACGCACTCGTAGTATGTTGAACATTTGAATTAACTGCGGTCTGCTCACTTCCACTCATAAAGGTCAGCTTCTTACGCCGCTTACCATGCGCTCGGAGTTTGCAGCCCTTCCGGGGTTCTCAAAGGTTCCTTTTGTTTTTGCATCAGTTTCAGTTGCCTTCGACGGCACTGTCAAGATTGATTGGCCCGACCTGGGAGATGAAAAGCTGGCAACTTCGATGTGCGCCCTTCAAGAGACACCGTTCGACCATGGCAAGACAAAGCAGGTTCACAAGGTATGCTGCTGCTCCTAACTTCGTTCATTTCTCACTAATTTTGGCAGGTAATCTACGATGGGTTCCCCTGGGTTGCGAAGCATTTCTTTGATGTCGGAGCGGGCGAAGGTCAGGTTGACATACAGGAAAATCACAATGAGATCGTCAAGGAAGCGACCCGACTCGCCAAGGCTGCCTATTTTCTCAAACGATTTATGGCAGAAACCAAGAAGGAAAATGTTGATGTTGTTCAAGGCAAGCTCTGGCTCTTCATTCCTGAATAAAAACTCATCATGTTGCAACGGCCACAGAACTTCAGGTTACTGATTTTAAACTCGCAGTTGAAGTGGTTCACGACGACTCTGGGCCTTCGACCGCCTCGGGATTTTCTTTAGCTCAGTACCAAGCTGCAAATGATCCTGCCATTGTTGTCTGGCTATTTGAACCGCGTCGCTCCAGCACAGTCAAGCACTGGAGTGGAACGAACGATTACCCTGCTTGGCACCAGAGCAAACTCGGCAACACTTTGGGCGCTTTTACCATTGGGCATACCTATTCAGCCAGGAGTCGATTGTGCTGGCTGATCTTCAGAGTGTGTTATATCTGTTTCCTTCAGTCTGTTCTAATTCTATTCCTTAGCTGCGGCAGCCATTGACGAAAATGGTGAAGGCATCCAGGTCCTGTTCGATGTCATGACCCACACACTTGATGGGTGTGTGCTCATGATTATTAGTTCAAACTACATTTTGATTCTCCCAGCTCCAGCGGTGTCGGTGATCACGGCGAACCTGGCATCAAGACCTTTCTCGAGAAGCATGAATGTGTCAACCGCTGCAAGTATCTCCGTCTCAGTCGCGACGGATTTGAGTCCGACTCCGAGCCCCCTGTAGAGTCCGATGAGGATTAATTCAAGTAGACACATGTATTCCTTACTTGTTCAATGGAACTCGTCACTACTTGAAACGAGTCCTATTTTCTGCAGTGAATAAGTCAGCAAAAGTGGATTGGGTACCACAACACATAGCAGGGTGTGTTTTAACACGTCGCGCCGAACCTCTGTCAAGTCCGAGTTCAGCATTTTGCCTGTTGCACATGTTTTACTGTCACTATGCAGCCAAATCAATTCGGTGAGCTATATAACCATCCAATTACTCCATACACCTTTTTATTTGACCTTAGCAACATATTCCCCGCCCTTGAGGGAGCGGTTTTACAACAGTCGTCCCGAATGGGAAATTTGATGGCATGTGCCGCCACTTGCCGAGGCGAAGTAGCCTAATGACGTAGGTGTCCTGAGGTCTCAAAGTCCATCTAGGTCCACCTACGTCAACGTTCCGACTCGGCGGGCCCAAATATCCCGCTTTGACCACCTAGAGAAGTCGATACTGCATGATGTTCTCATGGACTGCATCGGCCATCAGAAGGCCGGTGCGGTTTGCCGGGTCGTGGAAGATTCTCGGCCCATTCCGCAAATCAAAAACCAAGATGTCAAGATGTCAAAATCAACCTCGGCCATCCCACCTACCGTATTCTGTATGCTCATAGGTAGGTGTCAGTCACTCTGTATAAGTGGTCATGTGATCAAAACTGTGACAACAATAAGGCTCCAGCCACAAACATTTGGGACACAAACTAAAACCTAAGAAATGTGCTTTTGGATGATACTGAGAGGCTCCTGGTTTCGCTATTTTTGAGGGAGCAGTATGACATTTTTTCAACCCATTTTTTTTGAAGTCAAAAATGCTTATTTCACTTTGGGTTTTTGTGCACCCAGATTTTTGCTGCTTATGTAGTGTTCCCACAGCCTAATAAGGAAAGGCCTTTCAGGCAAAACAGAACACATACCCTGTTGACCACTGCACACCACATATTGGGTCACTGAGCATGCAAGGCATTTGGAGAATGCATTATGAAGCCTGTAAAAATATAATTTAGGTCCCAATTTTTTTTGACCTCGGATTCATCAAAATTGGGTGAAATTGTGCATGTTTTGTTGGACACCCCGAGATTTTTGCCGCATCACATGTGATGTGACATACCATGTGATCACTCTTAGAGAGTGACTGACACCTACCATAAGTATTTAAAGTTCAAGTATAAGCAGCAAACTGCAACGTCTGGTTATGTGCCATCAGTGGCTGTGGGACATAACACACATAATCACCCAGCTGATCAATTGGTAAACCACGTCTAGACACAGCATTTGCCAAGGACATGCCAGGTCTTTGGAGATTGTCTGGCATCATTACATGGAGGTTCATCTACTTGCCTAGCCTGACTCTGGCTATGCAAGCTAGCAGTTCTCTATTACTAGCTCTTGGTATGCCTCAGTTACCTCCTTTATTGCTGATAGCCCCACTGCCACAGGAAATGATATATTTAGTCACCCCCTGGCTGGCAGTTGCTTGGCGATCAATGGGTGATCTGATAAACTTCACTGCCTGATCTCACAGAGACCTACAAAAGCTAGTACACGTACCCATGTTGTCCACTAAACCCATATGAGGGTGAACAATGAATTTGAATATATGATGCTGCATAGACCAAAGGCAGACTCTGCTTAGGTCCCATTTGATGCATACTTAAGAGGACTTTGTCATTATAAATCAAGTCAGTAGTATTTAACGTCCCCTGTCATGCCAACAGGTTTAACTGAATGTTGAATTACCATGACAGCTATGGTTGTTTTTCCTTGTGCACAGCTACCCCATCTCCAACCATCAGTACAGCTACTAGTATCACCTATCCTTGCCTGTGGAAAATATCTTTCGGGCCACTGTTCCATTCTCTCAATATTCCCTGGACAAGTAGCTTTGATTCAGCGCCTGTGGTGCAGTATAAAATGTGATTAAGCCTGTAGTCTTATGCTTCCACCTGCTTCCTGAAAACATATCTTCCCTTAACTTTGGCCACTCTCTTTTGACTCAGTCATGTGAACCTACATCACCACCTGATGCCTTTCAGGTTTCTTCTCTGCCCTGGTGGCAGCAAATCCAACTCCTAGAAAAGAGAGAACAGGGTATGCATAGTCATCCACATTCAATAAGAAAGAATTGGCTGTTAACCCTTATCAGCTTGCAGCCATGCAAATAGAACTTCAATAGAACCATGTCTAGGAGGAGCTATGGATTGAATCCATACACTGCCTCTCTTCCAGGAAAATTTTCTCATGCCATCTATGACCCAGATGAGATTGCAAACACAGTGGTAAATAAGCCACCATTTTTTACTTCCAAAAACCAGGCAACTTTGTGCCGGCATGATGGCCCCAGCCACCCAACTGTTCAATGTGGGATGCAGAGGACACTGAATAATGGTGCAATGATATGCTTGAGAACGGCAAGTACCCCTGCTACATTGTTACACTGTTTTTGGTGTCTCTAAACCAACATCAAAGTGAAGAGATTCCCTGTGAATGGAAATGATGAATACAATAATGTGAGCAATCCCATTCAAGTATTTACAATGCAGGCCATTCTCATCACTCGCTGATTTGGCTTCTCTAGTATGTGACCAGAAAGAAACATGAACATGAGGTTAAATATCATCTATCTGGTAGTGTACATAGTTCAACTGTTCATCCTCATCTCTAGTGGGTACGAGAATGCTGATGTGTGGGACTGTCCTTTGACTTGCCTAAACCATAAACTGTTTCAAGTTGTTGGTGCAGTGAAACACACCAGGGCAGCAGAGCCTGTCACAGGTTGTGTGCAAAGTTCAAAATCAAAATATAGTATGTAAGTAAGTACTTGGTATGTATTTGACCTCTGGTCTGAGATGCTTTATCCATATTGACAGATCCACAGTGCCCTGACTGTCCTTTGTGGAGAGATTTGTCGAGACACCAAAAACTTCTCCTCTCAATAAGCTGGCCAGTTGCCCAAACCACGCCAACTCTGCCAAAATCAGAGCCTGAGTCCACCTCCAATTTTTTCCACCTGAGGTAGAGACAGCTTAAATCAGAACTATGCTTATATCAACTAGCTTCCCCTGCATCCTAGACTGGTTCCTCGTGCTTGGAACTGCACCCAAAAGGATAAAAAAGTGCAGACAGAATTTCTGATCTACTCATGATGATGTTCCACTGCCCTTGCTATTTTGCCTGGGACATTCCAATGTGCTCAGCTTTATTTTTTTTTGCTTTTCTGCCATGCCTGGGTCCCAGGGCTGTGTGTCCACATTAATTCCTTCTCTGATGATTCCTTATCATCCTTTACTTCCCTGTGTTGAACTTCACCCAGTTCGCATCCAGTACAACAAGAATACCTTTTTACCATGAGTTTATCGGAGTCTCTATAAATTCAGTAGTTAACTAAATTGAATCACTGGAACTAAGTTGAACCAGCAGTTCAACTTGTATCAAGGGAGTTTCACATGTCACAATTCATGATTTGAACCACTTGCGGTTGTACTATCAACATTGCAATTCTTTAAATTCACTTTCTGAATATCTGTTCTCTCAGTACTAACTTATCTGTGACTTGGCATGCATTCTGATAGTGCTGCACATGTTATCTCGTTTCTCATTTCCATGCCATGCATCTGTGCTGGTTTTCGAGTGTGGATTCGAACTTTGGACATCTGGCAAGTGGGGTACTGGATTCACTTCTGTTTTAAAGTATAGTGTATAGTGATGGGAAAGTCGAGTTTGACCTTTCGGTTCAAACGTGAACTGAACACCAGGTTCAAGTTCTAGGTTCAGTAATGTGCTGAACTGAACCTGAAGTTCAGGTTTGGGGTTCAGGCTGATTGCATTTTTCCCAAACACATTTGAACCCCAAACACCAGGCCTACTCAAATACCTGGTTGTTGAGCATTTTCGTCAGTGTTCCATTCAAATTTGGTGTTAATTATACTCAGGGTACAAACTGTTGATGCCTCCGATGGTTGCGGCCATCGTTGGGAGAGAATAATAGAAGATTTTTCCATTTCTGCGCCACACAGAGGTGAGTTGAAGTCAGTTACAGATGTCACAAATGCTGACCAGGATAAAAGAAAAACCTTCCACTTCTGTTCAATGATATTTTATGCACGAAACGACTCTGATAGATTATGATGGTAAGTTGTACATTTTAATGGCAAGAAATGGATGTCTTACAGCAGGAGAGATTTTTCAGGTTCAGTTTGGGCTTGAATGCCAAACCAAACCTGAACCTGGTGTTCGGGTTCAGGTTCAGAGAAATTGCTGAACTGAACTGAAGTTCAGGTTCAGTGTTCAGGGAAAAGTACCCTGAACCTGAACTGAACTTTGCCATCACTAATACTGTACCATTTCAATCAATTCGACAGGGGGGGTGATGTGTGGCTCCTCGGACCAATTTGACAGTTCAAGAACCACAAAAATTTCAACACAATACACTTTTTTTTCTTCTGAATTTTGGCTTTTTAGTAGTCATGTTGTAAGTGTGGGGGTCCGCTCAAAGCAAAATCTTGTTACATAATCATCGGAGTTTCAATCACCTTTGCAAGTATGGTTGATGTAGGACACATTTTTTCATCGGCTCTGTATGCAGACTATCTTTTCAGAGCAGTGTATGAGGTTCTGTCTGTTCAGAATTCCAGATAGCATCCTTGAAACCACAATATCGAACACCCAACAAAGTCATGTGGCATGTTAAGTCAGAATGTGAACTCCCGAAAACAGACTCAAATGGGGCTGGAAAAAAATTGAAAAAAAAATTGAACAACCATATATGAAGTGCTACAACCATGATAGACATGCCAAATAATGTCCAAAGTCAAAAGGAAGTGGGACATATCACGGTTAAGGTTCTTGTGATTATGTAACAAGCTTTTACTCTGATTGGACTGTGCTTGCTAACAGACTTCAACAAACAAGTTGGATTCCTGGTACTGACTTATGGACCAGGTCTTCAAGTCAAAATGTCCTATGCCCTCGATCACTTGTCTCAGATCATACTGGTCTGACCGCCATGGCTTGCTTACTAAAACTCAACTTATATCCATCCCCCTGACCATGGTCTGCCCCCCTACCTGTCATGATTAGATACTTGACTGTGACATACCCCAGTCATCTGATGTCCTTCTGACCACAGCGGATTGCTTACTAAATGTCGAGTTATATTAACTGTTATTTAACGAGAAGCCCTCTTTGATCCATACCACCACCATCTCCCAAATTTCCCATGACCTGAACTGTGACGGATGAACTGGCAGCGTCCTGGGCTGTCCCTCCCATGGTGCCAGGTAAGGCCTTGTATATTATTCGTGTTTGTAAACCGGTTTATAAACAGTCGTTTATAAACCTGTTTTTAAATGGTCAGGGCAAAATCACCTGTTTTTAAATACTTCAGGGGGGTTAAAAATCCCGAAGTTGGTCGAGTATTTCGGTCTTGCTTTGGTCTTACTGGTGCATTTTGAAACTCTGCAAGGGTGGAATTTTGCCCTGGCGATACATGAGGGGCTGTGATGAATTGAACATTGACTCGAGAGTCCGAGGGATTGTGAGTTTAACTGCAAAACCATCCAGAAAGTGGTGTTTTGTCCCCTCTGACTCAAGTCTTGGGGGAAAGGGATGGATTTTGTGCCCCATGTCACTGCAGGGCAGAAAAATTGACTTACAGGGATTCTGGGAACAATTTTGGTAGGGTGTTTATAAACACGTTTATTAGAAAACAGAATTAAAAACATCCATGTAAATCCCTGGGAATTATATACAAGGCCCTAGCGCCAGGGGCCTGCGCAGACGTCAAAGACAGGTGATTGGCGCTGTCAAGGGAATCTGGAGTTTTGAGCGGGGTAAACCATTCAATGTATGCTAATGGTCCAGTTTTGCCAGGATAATGGGGAGGAACTTGAAAAATGACCTTGACCTGTGCAACCCAGAGACCTGAATCAACTTTTTTTCTTAGTGCACTGCCATGAATGAATTTTGTTCCCCAGGTGCAAATGAGAGCGAAAGAGCCTGCATCTTTACAGTGGGTCAGACTTTCAGGTGATAGGGCTGTTGCAGCATGAACAAGTGACATTCTTGTCACAGAGTGTTCTGCCTCTGCTGCCACGATGACCACAATGATAGTCGCCTCTACACGCTCAATTTCACCAGCTCTTGTCGTTCAAAGATGGTAATTCAGGACATCAAACTGCCTATGTTACTACATGGCCTAGAAGCACTAGAAGATTTGGGCTTGTGTACTCAGCACGCGACATGGCCAGTACTATCAAGTAGACTAGACGCATACCATCTGTGAGAGGAACATGAACACGGGGAATATGGGACAAGGTGCAGTTTTCACGGGGTTTTGCAGATTGGTGAGTACATTTCTGTGCTTGACCACCCGATCCTATGGCTCTGGGGTGACCTTTGCAAACATAATGGTGGGCTGGAGAGATGGGTTGGGATGCAATGCATGCAGACTGCAGACAGGACGAGACTGAGAGGACATGCAGCATGGGCATTGCGAATGTGTAGGAATTCATGGGTAGGCAGCAGAAAGTGAGAGTGAATCAGGTAGCTCAGGTAGGTGAGCCTCTGCTATTGGTGGCACTTGTGCATTAACACTGACAGTGGATTAGTAGTCACTGTATTTAATCAGTGCAAATAAACTTGTACCTGTCAGTTACTTGGGGGTGCCATTACAATGTCAAAATTGAACCCTTTGAGTAGCCTGGTGTCTGGTTGAGTCAAGAGCCTGACCCATCCTTCTGGAACACACTGTAGAACTATGACAACTGCTCGCAAGAATAAGCTTTGGTTTTTTCAGCCTTGAGCTAGGTACATTTCAGTTCTTCTCACAGCTCTTATGAGATATGGTTTTGTATGCAGTCCAACCTAAAAGGACAAAGAATACAGAGTCCTTTGAGTGATCGTACATGCGACAGCATGATGTATGCACTCTGAATTGTCGGACAGCTTGCCAGATCGATGCAGCACACATCGAGTGAGTGGCCCTGGGCATTGTGCGAGGTGAAGGCATAGGCAAGAATGAGAGGGAGCTGGGAACGGGTTGCACTATAGGTCATTTCCGAGTTTGGGAGGCAGAAGTGAATCATGTTGGTGTACAACTCGGTGAGGATATGGTGCGTCAGGATCGCTGTTTTTGTATGCTCTGAAGTCAACTTCCACTGATATCACATAGCAGCACCCATCGATCTCCTTGTACACAATTGATACAAGTGTTCCCGGACTGCCGTTGGAGATCCCCAGCTCTGTTGCAAGATTTTCAGTGAAAAATACAGCCATTCCTGGCATGTAAGGGACCTCAGGTATTTGGTGAGCAACAGAGGCCCATAAACAATGATGAAATCAATTAATACCTTGCTGCCAAGGTCATTGGCTTCTTTGACAGGTACTGACCAGGCAGCCTCAGCTGCCAGGCCAGTAAGCTGCTGGTGATTCCGCCCACGTCCCCTCGTGTTGCGCAAGTGGTAAACATGGCAGTCTTGGCCTGTCGCAGTAGCGAAGGCCTCAGCCATGTCGCTATTGCAACAATCTCACATGGCATTTGTATACACAATTAAAGGACATGCATGTGCTAGGTCGTCAATCAATCTGTTAATTTTGGTGAGATTTTTGGTCACTTCACTGCACTCTGCATTTGATAACACATATTTATCCAGAATTACCTTATCGTCCTTGGTGCATATACCTTTCTGTAACCGTTTGAGGATGCTCATCAATAATGGATCTCCACTTTGGCACATTATCTCTTCTAATACAACAACGTGCTCGACTTGATGCCAAATCTATATCCCCTTCATCTCCTGACAAACCTTTTCATGTAGGTCATTCACATTATCATCTATATGACATTGAACCAGTTCACAGGCAAATAATGAATTTCCTCCTGGCAGCAGTAGTTGACAAGGATCACCACAGGTTGCCCATATAGAATCAGTGACACCCTTCCTCATGCAGAGATATTCAGAAAGTCTAGCAAGGTTTTGCACACTCAAGAAGTAGACTTCATCTAAGATCAAAGTCTCCAATGGTGAGATTCGTTCTTCAAGATTTGTGCATAAAGTCGGCGTAGACTTCATTTTGGCAGGTGAAACTCATAAGCTGGCTTCCGAATGAATTGTGCAACCACCGATATCACTAGCAACAACTCCTGTTGGAGCAGTCAAACGAAGCCATTCAGGATGATCGGTAATGTCATAGAACTCTTTCCAGGCCCCAAAAATCACTGACTTCCCTGTGCCACCAGGCCCGGCACAGGGAAGGGATATAGGTGAATCTTTATGGCCACTGTCTAGTTCACGACCAATTTTATCAGCTAACAGCAGGAATGCACGAGTTTGTTCGTCATTCAATGTGTGTTTGATGATCAGCACAAGAGATAGTTGCTGGTATGGATGTAGGGAGTTCCAACATGAGTGCATGTCAGAGTTGATATGGCATTTCTCATATAATTCACGTGCTCTCTTTGCTTCCACTGCAAAGAGCATGCAGTATCCTCAAAGATGTTCGATCAAGGTGCTCATTCTGTTCTCCTGTGTCCTCCGCAGCTTTCAGATGACATTTGATAAGCAAATCCTTTTCCTTCAAAAGATATTTCGCAGCAACACTTGCCCTGACAATGT
>JARGXW010000979.1:0-45961 GCA_029204085.1 Mycena sp. CBHHK59/15
GCAGCGTGGATGTTCGCGGCGAGTCAGGGTTGCCTAGATGAGACGGACCAGTTTGTTCCGTATTTGTCGACATGGTGTTATAGAGCGAGGTGAAAGGTGAATAAAGTGAAGAACCTTTTAAGCAAAAGATTTCCCAATGTGTCCACCAATGTAAGGATGACCGGGGCAGTCGCAGACATAGACCTATTAACCCATTCAGAGGTTCAGCGAACAATCGTAACAATCCACCTAATCCTGTCCAGAGTTCATCCCCTGCTGATGCAGCTGGTACAGTTAAAGAGCCTCATTTTGACCTGAAACTCAAATATGAGAATGTACCCAAATGGGATGGAAATAGGGATACGATTGTACGATGGATGTTGAAGGTCAATGACATTGCACGAGAATCGGCCACGGTGTTCCGTCAGTGAGGTCGAATAGTCCCTAAGCGTTGGAAGGAGATGCAGAGATCTGGTATTGGTCCTTGCCAATGAATTACCATGCAGAGATTGAAGAAAACTGGGATACCTTGCGAAAGGCATTTTCACTTTACTTCTTGAACTGCAAGTGGCTTGATCGACAACGAGGAAGAGCGAACAAAGCCACTTACCAAGATTATGGGCATGCCCGTAAGAAGCCGAGTGAGTACTTTATTCGCAAGACCGAGTTGTTGAACACAGTTTACACTCTGGAGGATTCTGAAATCATTATGGAAGTAATGGATGGTGCACCTTCGACTTGGAACACAATCCTTACCACCCAGATGTATCAGGATGTTTGTCGAATTCCAATCTGCTGTTTGGTACCATGAGGACGCTTTAATGAAGCTGGATCCACGGAATGACAGGGATAATTCTTACCGTGATCGTGACCGTGATTACTCCCGCAACAGCATGCACAATGTTCGAGTTAATCTTGTTGGTTGGTCACGAAATTTAGAACCACCTAAATTTCCGAAAGACAACCGAAACATTTCGAAGAAAGCTACACCAGAGTCAAAAGGTGCGCGTCCTTGTAGGCATTGCGGTAGCGGAAAAACACTGGAACAATGAGTGTAAGCATTCATTTAAAGGTAACGCGCTGTGAGAGCCAACTTAGTCAATATAACGAGCGAAGACTGCGATGCCTTGGAGGAGTACAATGACTTGTACTACAGCCTAGACAGTGATGATGAGTCTGGTTCGGATTCCAAGCAGGATTTTGACGAACCCTTCAGACTACTGATTCACCTTCCTATCTTGACTCGTGTCTAGACAGTGGAAGTGTTTCAGCCCTGGGGGGAATAACGAGGTTAAAAACTCGGATAATGGATCATCAAATCTAGCTATGGACACGGACCTAGGCACCGAAACTCTTGCACATAGAGAAGTTCCAGCGTCTTCGGACGGTTTAGCTACGACTGCGTGTACAACTTACTGCACAAAGCCCGGATTGAACAGAAGAACTCATTGGTCATTAGCAAGAGAAATCGAATCGGTAAATTATCATGTCAGACATTCATCTACTGTCACGATCTGTTCCATTGGATTCCATCGGACACCGCCGGAGTTACTCATCATCAACTCCAACTTTGCCATTGGCTCCTATTATCATGAACACTCTTCCACATGCTCTTCGACAATTATGCGCACATATGATTTGTCATTTGTCACGGAGTTCTCGGACCTCCGGTTCCTTGACAATTACTTGATTGTTCTTTCTAAATTCTTCATCCCCATACATACTACAATTAGTTTATTGTTTCAATTGTTTCACGCGGAAATATCTCGGACTCCGACATTAGTATAAATATTGCCATGTACATACAGTTATCTCAGTTTGAATATCGACTAAGATTGTGCCCTATCTCTGTCTCACTCTCAATCAGTCATCTCTCGAAATCAGGCCTTGGGCATAGGGAAGGGCGCAGCGCACGAGCTGAAGCCAAGCCTGCTCCATTTGTCGGCACCTGCCTCGGACCTCCGTTCGGACTCTGTCCGGACTTCACACCTATCTACGAAGTTGTATCACAACATAATCCTGGTCCATATCACTCACATCACCTCTTCATCTTGATAGAACGTTCCGGACCTCTGTCAGCCTCCGAGAGAATCCGACTCTTGACATCTACAAGCAAACCCGTGGTTGAGCTTCGCAAATACATGGCCAGGCCACCTGGCTGTTCTTTTCTCGGAGCCCGAGCAACTGAAGCGACAGCAACAGTACGTGGATTAGACACAGATCCACTCACTGTGATTGTCGATTCAGGGTCTGACATCACATTGATCTCACAAAAGGCATTGGAGAATCTGTCGCACATTCCCCGCACAAAAGCTGGACAATGTATCAATCCCATTCAGGTCACTGGAAAATCAGTAATTTCAGGGTACATTACCTTGGATCTGTTCTTCCATACAGAAGACGGGCCAGTCAAGTTGAATGCAGAAGCATACATTGTTAAAGGAATGACTACCCCATTTATCTTGGGGAATGACTTCTCTGATCAGTACTCAATTTCAGTCATACGTCGCGATGGGGACTCCTACCTGCAATTCGGAGATTCTGGGCATGAAATTAAAGTTGTTGCTTCGACGTCTCCATAAATGCTCGATGATGAAGGACATACATTTAAAGTCAATGTTTGTCCAGGATTACAACAGCATGGATCGAAAGCACAAATTCACCGGAAGTCCCAGAAGCTCAAGAAAAGATCGGAACTTTGACGAGTAAATGCTGATGTTCGGGCCATAGCTCGTGTAGTTATTCTGCCAGAAACAAGCATAGCTGTACCAGTTGAAGCTAGTTTTCCGAAAGGACAGAACTCACTTTTTGTTGAGCGCAGTTTACAGACCAACGGTAGCCAGAGTTGCTTCTATGGATCCCCAGACATGTTGATATCGAAAGACAAGCCCTGTCTGCATGTTGCAAATTTTTCTCAGTCACCCGTAACAATTTCTTTGGGACAAGTTCTTGGAAAGGCCAGAAATCCACAAGTTTTCACAGGGAGCCTAGACCCAGATAAATGCTCATGCTGCATTGATGCGAAGTTTGGTAACCAAGAAATTGAGATAATTGCAACAGCGCGAAGAGCCAGAGCAGATCATGGGATTTCGGCCAGCCAGACATCTGAAAGAGGTAGCCCAGATCAGAAATCACATGCTGATGTCATTCGATCTCAGACTCAAATATCGTCGAAAGCACAACACAATGCAACGGAAGCAGATGACCCACTAGCTGAATCGCCAGTAGAAGGTGGTCCGAAAACTGCAGAGCCTCCAGAAGAATCAATCCCCAGCGACCGACTTCTGAAAGAATTAGACATCTCACCTGATATCACAGTTGATCAGAGACGACAGATCGAAGCTATGGTCCTGCGAAACAAGCTGGCTTTTGGAATCGATGGACGCCTCGGAAACTATGAAGGTAAGGTTGAGATTCCAATGAAGCCAGGAGCTGAACCTGTATCTCTTCCGCCATTTCCCGTGTCTCTGGCCAACCGCAAAGTCATTGACAAACAAATGGACTCGTGGATTCAACTGGGTGTTATTGAGCCTTCGAGAAGTCCATGGGCTGCTCCTGTTTTTATTGTATACCGTAATGGTAAGCCTCGTATGGTCATTGATTTGCGAAAATTGAATGAGATGGTTATTGCACACGAATTTCCACTTCCTCGACAAGACGATATTCTACAGGCTTTATCTGGTGCACAATGGCTTACTACTCTCGATGCTCTAGCTGGATTTACTCAACTTACAATGTCCGACTCAGCTGTGGAGAAGCTAGTGTTTCGAACTCACCGAGGGCTTCGGCAATTCCGCAGGATGCCATTTGGTTACCGTAATGGACCAAGTGTTTTCAATGGGTAATGCACAATGTTCTAGCACCATTTTTCTGGATTTTCGCACTATAGATCTTCCACTGGATTCAGAGCTCTGAATCCGATGTGGCAGTGTATTCCGACCTTCTGAGTTGGTGGCTGTGCATTTTCGACTTCTGAAATGTACAGGGCTAACCCTATCCTTATTACCTTTAGGATGGGGGGGCCCCCCCTACCAAAGTGTGCACCCCATGGCACCCTACTAATTTGCCTCCTCCCCCTAGGGGGCCTAGGGGGTGACCCCCATCAAAAAATCTGATTCTCGGGCGAGAGGTAGCCCTTGGCTGAGCCCTTAACTCGGGAACGAGCCCATAGATTGTAGGGTGCACCAGCTCAATATCATGGGTATATATGTCTCTTGATGGAGACCAATAGCCTATGGATGTCGCAAAATTAACGAGTCGGGGGGGTGGCCATCAAGTTGTGTGAGAGCACATCAAAAAGCAGTGTTTACATAAGAATAACGCACAACTCGGGAATGAGCCCATAGATTGTCGAGCGCAGTGGCCCCATATAATGGGTAGATGCGTCCCCTGCTGAGAAAAAATAGCTTACCCATGTCGCAAAATTAACGAGTCCAGGGCAGAGCACAATATTACAAAGGGTGTTTTGGTTGGAATACTGTAGAACAAAGCCCATAACTCTAGAACCAGGAATCTGATTGACACAAGAGTCGGACCGTTCGAAAGCTATAACATGCCGCAACCGAACGTCGCCTGAACCCAACCCAAAGTTCGAACAAAAGTTTCCTTTTTAGGAAACAACACCCATAACTCTTGATCGGCTCGGTCGATCATCGACTTTTTTATATGTCGCAAAGGGCTCAGCCAAGGGCTACCTCTCGCCCGAGAATCAGATTTTTTGATGGGGGTCACCCCCTAGGCCCCTAGGGGGAGGAGGCAAATGAGTAGGTCGGAATGCACTGCCACATCAGATTCAGAGCTCTGAATCCCATGGCGGATGTATAGGCAATTGGCGCGGTCGAGAAGAGCCCCAAGAAGAAACATCGGCTGCATGTTATCAAGAGTCTGTTATCGTCACTCCAGAGTCAGATGATCTTGACGAAGATGCGGTTGCCTTCGATGACAACGAGGAACAGTCGAAAGAACCCATGCCATCTGGATAAAAGTGTCCGTACGGAAGGTGAGTCGCACATCAAGTCTCACTAGTAACACTGAATTTTCCCGCTTGGACAGCTTCGGACAGTCATTCGCTCTGTTTGGTCCAGTCCTCAGCGGCGCAAGCAGTGGTACAAAATTATCTCTCCAAGTCAGGTCGTCAATCGCGTTCACATGCTGATCCTCGACGTCAAAACACGCTGGTCCTCCACGCACCAGATGTTGAGTACGTGTTCAATCAATTTAGTTCAACCGCAAGGTAATGTAATTTTTTTCCTGGAGACCGGGCGCTCAAATACTGTTCTGGGATTAATGATTTCATTGCCGCTAATCGGGATCTTCGTGGCGTTGAACTGACTGTGCAGGACTGGGATACGATTGCGATGGTTTCTGACTGGTTGCTTAATTTCCGCTCAGCGACCAGTCAGATGTCAACGACATCGCATCCGATGCTCTCATCCACCCACTCGATCTTTCGCGGTCTGCAGAAGACCTTGAAGGATAAGTTGATCTCGCTCAAAAAGGATGTGCCCAAGGACTCGCCGGATGATCCCGAGGACTCGCCGGAGTCGGAGCTCGTTGAGGCCTTGACAAGCTCACATCGGAAGCTAAGCGACTACTACTACAAGTACGACCAATCTCCTTTTTACATTTGGGCAGCCAGTAAGTATTCTGATATCGCTCGGTATATTTACTGATACATCGGCAGTCCTCGATCCCCGTTACAATTTAAAGAAACTTCGCAAAGACTAAGCCAACGATTCCGACCTGAAAGCCTACCTTGATTTGCAACCGGCCGCCCTCCGTGAGTATTTCGATGAACACTATCCGCCCTCATCTTCCGCCACTCCCACTTTGAACCCTACAACCTCTGGCGCAACAAATGAGTCCACGAGTCGCTCTGGGGTCATCAATTTTGCCGACTACGATTTGGGGTCTGATGCAGAGGAGGTTATTGACGAGCTGGAGCAATACTTTGATGCTCCACGTGCGCCCTCGCAGGCGGACCCTGTTCAGTGGTGGTTTGCGAGGAAGTCCGAGTTCCCGCGCCTATATCGGCTGGCGCGTGATATTATGACCATCCCAGGTAAATTTTTCTCCCTTCCGGCAGGGTAGAATTCTCAATAAGTGTTTCATCAGGCTCTGCAGTTGCAGTAGAGCGGGTCTTTTTGGGTGGTCGAGACACTATCTCTTTGCGGCGTGCACGCTTGAGCCCCGAGACCATTCGGACTTTGATGTTGCTTAAGCATCACCTGCGTCTGAAGCGAAAATCATTCGAGGATATACTCAGATTGATGGAGCAGAATGTGGATATAGCAGATTTTGTCGTTTGAACACTTATAGAATTAAAATTAACAAGTTATTCATCCTATATATATACATGTACGGCCGTAAGTGCCGTAGCGTACCGTAAAACGGTACCGTACCGTCCCGTAAGAGGCCCTGCAGCTCTGCTTATGGTTACGGTTACGGTACCAACCATCTACCGTAAACCGCCGTAAGGCGTACGGTCCGTAACCGTATACGGTACGGTGCCGATCCCTAATCAAAGGGCCTCAATCTCGAAGCAAAGCTCCACCTCGTCTTCTCGCTAATGATTTTCCTGTCAATCTCAACTCGACAACTTCTACACTGGCTCTTCACTACACGTATTCCGGACGTCAGCCATCGCATTTCGCTCTTCATGGGCTTCTTTTCAACAGAAAGCAGCCCCAAGGCACAATTTGGCCCGCAAATGCTATTCAGCCTCTGGCGCGATGAAAAGCGCTGGCCAAAGGCACAGAAATATATTCGAGACATGACGATACCCTGTGCGCATGAGCTTGCACTGCAGGACAGCGACCGCATGATCTCCAGCCCCTTCCTGCACGTACGACTCCGGACACTTACCATCGAAGAACTTCGAAATCTTCTGCATCCCATGAGATTAATTGAAATCATCAAGGGGCTTGCATCTAGGCCCCAGAACGGCCGATGGCCGAAGCCAAGGGAGTCCCGGATGATGTTAAAGGTATTCGTCGCGCACGTAGTGGTGCACGCGACGAACGGGACTCCCTGCCCAGTGAAGCTGCGAAGACGATGCAGCTCCCGGTACATGGGGCGGAACTCTTCGCCCCATTCATCGATACAGTGGGCTTCGTCGACGATCAAGGCATCAACACGGCCCCTAAACTTTGCCTCCATCCAAAGTCGCCCAAAGCGGTCGGACAGCACCATTTCGGGGGAAATGTAGATGAGCTGGGCACTGTGTTCCACCTGCCTCCACACGGCGGTGTCGCTGGTATTATCTTCGTTGACAAGAATCGCATTGAGGCCCTTTTCAGTGGCCTGCTTGACCTGAAAGAGGACGGAAAAAAAAAATCAGTATGACTTCAAATGCCCAGCCAATGTGTGTACCTGGTCCGCCTCCAATGCTTTTAGAGGGCATACAATGACCGTGGCCTTCCTCCTCCCTCCTAGAGCAGCAACCACCTCAAAAATGAGGCTTTTCCCGTAGCCTGTCCTGGCGAGGACGGGATCAACGAAACTCCTACGGCACATTCATTCCAAGGGTGGTACATTCCGCCGCATGCACGGCACTTTGGCCCCAAGCCCGGCACATCAGCCCGGAAAGTGCCGTGCTTGTGAACAAAGGCGGAACAATGTTTCAGGACACCAATATGCCGCCTTTTGCTATTTTGCCGCGGCGGCTTGCCGTCGGCATTCTAAAAGAAACTTAGCTTACCATCACAGATTGGAAGATTTTGCTAGATGCGGCTTTGAAGGCAGTCGTGTTCCAGATTTGATGAGTCTGCACGCTCATCTCAAGTGTTTGTTTTGAGTGGATTCACAGTAGTATTAAGTAAAGCAAATATTATTGAAGGTATGTATGTGGGATTAAATACATATTACAAGACACGGTGTACAACGCAAAAAAATTACATGGACCTATGCATGCTCAAACGACACACCCCCACTTGCACGAGACAGATTGAAGCCCATCACAGATGTGGCAGGAACGCCGGCCGGGGTATATTGGTACATGAGAGCCGGGGGCAGGGCGGGGCATCCATTGCATGTAACATAACCTGCGAGTGTCCCGGTGTAGTGAAAATTTCAATGGCAGATGACCGTGGTATGCACCTGAAGGGTAAATCACACCCACATCGTCATAGACAATGGGCCTGCCGAACCTTCAGTATCACACCTCGAGAGCCCACTGCGATGCACCTTCAGCCAATTCACCCTTGCCTGACTCTCGGTCTCTGCGTGCTTCACATCGATGGCAACGACATCAATCTGGTGCTTTTGGTGGATATTGGCCTCGCAGGATGGTGGTGGAATGGAAGCAAGAGGGATTGCAATCACGTAACAGTGCTTGTCGACTTGCCGCCAAGGCTCGGTCGCCCCAAATGGGAAGTTCCACCTTTGATATCATGCACGGTACATTGATGCAAATGTGCCGGCCTTGATCTAAATGTGCCGGGTTCTCAAATGTACCTGCAGTCCGAGTTTTGTATATCCTCTGGCGAGGAAGATGGAGTCGAAGCCACGCAGAATGCGAATAATAAGATGGATTTGCCAGTCGTCCGGAGTGTAAGACAGCTGCAGCTTTTCAATGACCATCTTCCGTGTCTCTTCTATGGTGAATTTCCATGGTTTTATGCCCTGAAGACGTGTCGAGCGCGGCAGTATGCGTTTTCGGGGAGTGCCAGGTGAGCATGGTGCAACGGGCGAAAATGGCCGACGGCGCGGTGTCTGAGGTGACCGAGGCGTGTTAGGAGGTCTACCCGACATTTAGGAGTGCGGAGATCCCAGGGGGAGATGTGTGGAAGGAGAGGTGAAGCAAAGAGCGGTGATGACAAATCATCCCAAATGTGACCGTTCCGCGACTCACTCCGAAAGCGCAGTTTGCGAAGTATTCAGACGGGATAAGGCTTCTAGAGCATCGCGATTAGACCCTGAACAATAGTATCTCTTCAGAATTCCATTCCCTCAACTCTAGACATTTTTATTCATAGTAACATAATGCGGTCATAGGCGACTGAGAGCTCGACTGCCGTGTCTTCGGTGAGATGACTATTGAATTAAAAGAGAATCTGAGTCGGGGAGATCATTTTCGCACTTGTCCGCTACAATATGTCTCAAAGAATCGAAAGATTTGACGTGGTATTGCGGGAGATAGAGCGCGACAAACACATTGCCCTTTTTCGACATCTTGGTACAAGCCCCTTCTCAAAATGCCCTGCGAAGCACGTGCATATCATGTGATGCCCACTAACTTTAGGTAGTGGTGGTGGTCGGCAACCCTGCCGGAAATTGGTGATCACAAAACCGGTATTGCCGGATTAGGAAGATTCCCCCCTATTTCTCGAGTCTTTGCTCAGAATATTCTTCCATCGGACTATAAGACCTTGAATTGACCTCAGAATGCCATTTGTATGTATTAAATCTCGTTTGGGCTCCAATTTTAGGGGCACAAGTCCCCCAATCAGCGATTCAGTGGCCTTACCTTGTATCACTCCTCCTAAAATTCCGACTCTCAACAGGAATTTCTGGGTCCAAAGTTGCAGCAAGGTACATACTATAATTGATTTAGAACAAATTGATTGTTGCCGATTTTCGATATCTTCCCAGTGGACAGAGATATAGAGGGATTTATACTTGCAATTGACTGTTTTAGGTACATCCGGACAGTAAATGGAAAATCTGCTACAATCATTTTAACTAGTTATCTCATGCCACTATTATCTGCGACTGCTTACCGGGCCAAACTAGGTAGTGGGCCACCTGGCCCCTAGATGAGTATGAATACAGTTTTCTTGTCCAACCTTGCTTGTATGTTGGAAGACATGTAGAGGCGCCCCTAAAACCAAAGTTTGACACTGGTTGATGGAGTTGACGTGATGCTGTGCCGGCTTTCTGGGCCGGGGGGGTTGCCGTACACGTGTTTTCTTATTTTTGGCATGACATCGCTTGTGAGGAACCGCCTCATTCTCCACGACCTCTTCGTCCTTCCACGACGTCCCGCGCTCGTTCTGTTCAGCGGATATCTGGCTACACCTCATCACCCCATATAAGCCACTGGACCCTCTGTCCATGTTGCTATTATGGTAAAGATTCATGCTAAGACGCCAAAATTCATCTCCAGGGCCATGCGCTCGGCACCGCTGTATCGGATTCCATCGTGGTGCTATGATTGCGAAACTCGGCTTGGGCAGTGAACATGGTTAATACATTCCTTGGATGGTATCGCCATGAATTTATCGATTTTATTGTTCCCTCATTGCAGCCCACTTTGCCGAACGGCCATTTTACGCAACGGCAACACTTTGGATTTTTTTTGGGAGATGGAAAGCCTAAGTGGCGAAGCTGGCCATTCATTTACGTTCGAATGACTCCCTCAACGCTGATCCCAACTCATCTTGGATTTGCACCCCATTCTGACACTGTACAGGTGTTCGCTATCAGACGCTATCGGGCAATTTTCGCTCTATTGCCAACTGTAATCCATATCGCTTCGCCCATCTCTCCATGTCTATTTCCTTTTCAATATGATTTTTTCCCTCCTGCAATGTCGTGACTTGGTGCCCTGGGCGCTCCGTCGTCGCATATAGCTGGCTTGCAGGCCTCACTTTCAATTGCATTTCTGCCTGATTTTCACCTCGCTCTCAACACATTCGCCATGAACACTCGCGCAAGACTTCGTTTGAATGAACCTGACCCCCAGGACGAGCCTGCGGTAGTCGCCGCTGCTCCTGACGAGCACCCAGACTCGCCCGTCAATGCTGACGATGCTGACGATGCTGACGACGACATCAAAGATCTCCCACAGGAGAAACGCATCCAGCTTGCTGTCGCCGCTACTCAAGCGAAGCTGATGTCCGAGCGCAAGGCTGCCATCTACTATGGTGTCCCTCGTAGCACCGTGCAACGTCGCGCCCAAGGGATCTTGACCCGCAAGGATGCCCATATCCACCTGCGCAGCCTCACCCCGGCGCAGGAGGAGATTCTGGCAGAGTGGATCAAGGTGAGGATGTGCTCACTGTTCACTGCGACTCTCTAACCCCCAGAAGAGTCTTGGCAAGCGTGGCATCCCCCTCAGTCTGCCCACCATAGGCACCTATGCAGCGGAAATATATGGTGCGCCGCTTGGTGTGACCTGGCCAACACGTTTCAAAAAACGTCGCCCAGACCTCAAAGTCAAGGTAAGTTGCCGCTTGATTCGTCCGCCAACATGAGACTAATCTGATCAAGTGGACGAGTGGGCTGGAGGAATGTCGTGCCCGGGCCTTGAACCGACCTGTCGTGCATGACTACTTCAACCTCCTCGGTGACACTATCAAGCAGTACGACATCAAGCCCAAGAATATTTGGAACATGGATGAGAAGGTATCTCTCTTTGCTGGCCGCCTGATCTATTCTAACTTGTTCCTCGTTACAAGGGGATTCAACTGGGGGTCGGCGACAGGATCCGCGCGCTTGTTGACCGGGATCAGAAGGTTGTGCAGAAAATCGAGAGCGGCAACCGGGATCTGGTCACCATCATCGAATGCGTCTCAGCTACCGGTAACACCCTCCATCCCTCTATTGTATTCCAAGGACAGCGTCGCGATTTGCGTTGGGGGGAGGACAATCCTTGTAATGCGAGGTCAGCTCTTGATTTTTGGCTCTTGTTTTCTACTTTTCCACATGGCTCACATGCTGTCTAGTATCTCGATCTCCCCGAATGGCTGGACGGATCAAGAACTCGGTGCGTTGTGGTTGGAGAAGGACTTCGCGCCGGTGTCGGCCGAATTTCTGGATGACCCCGGTGACTACCGTCTCCTGATTTTGGATGGCCACAACAGCCACTGCACCTATCACTTCATTAGCTTTGCACAGGTAGATACATAGCTCCACAACTACTCACGTCTGGTAACTCCTTTGGTTTTAGAAACATAGGATCATTATTCTGTGTCTTCCCTCGCACACAACACACGCTCTTCAACCTTGTGACGTGGGCGTCTTCAGTCCTCTCGCGGCCAAGTGGAAGGCCAGAGTCTCTCAGGTAAGCTTGGCTCGACGTGTTCTATGCATATCTAAACTCAACTATAGTCTTTGCTTTGTAAATTGTAGCAACATGCGCAAAATATTCTGATAGATAAATATAATCTCCTTTCGAACTATGCAGTTGCGAGGGATCAGGCGTTCAAAGAATCAACGATCATTTCTGCCTTTCGAAGATGTGGTATATGGCCGCTCAACGAGAGCGCCGTCCCCGAGGCACTTTTTGAACCAGCTCAGAACTACACCACCCAGGCGGCTCAGCCCCTTGCTCCGCGGCTGCCTTCTCTACTCGTTCCCGTCACAACAGATGCGACACGAGGGTCTTCTGCTAGAATGTCTAGATCATCGACCGTTACGCCTTCTACCGCATCAAACACCGCATCTACGTCCACTAGCCAATCCAGTGCGTGTAAGACATCTATTGATATTTTTCTTGCCAACAATACATCAGATTTATCTCGTACTTCAACGCACTCTTCCATCGCGACCAACCCCTCATGGGCGAGCCAGTCCCGTCCGTCAACTCCGACCAACCCCTCGTCAGCAGGCCAGTCCCCGCCGGCTACTCCTACCAACTCCGTCACCACCTCGCGTGATGCGTTGCAAGCACGCGATGCACTACGTGCAGCCTACACAATTGCCATGCCTTCACCCGTTCGTAAGACGGCATCGCGCAATGCCTTGGCGGCCGAGAACGACCAGCTGCGTACCCTCCTCAAGGCAGCTGGGATCGAGCTCGACAAAAACCACGCACAGATGGTATTGATGGAGCGGGAGAATGGAAATATGCGTCAGCAGCTCTGTGCAAAGAAGAACAAGCGTAAGCGGACGTACACGACTGGGAAGGCTCGCCTCATGACGAGCGAGGAGATGACGCGAGCGTTGCTGGATGACCTCCACAAGAAACAGATGTCTGAGCTTCATTCCGAGCTGAGGAAAACTGTCTTCCCCGACATCAAGAAGGCGATCAGCGAGGCGGAGAAAGCGGAGAAGGCGAAGGCAAAAAAGGCGGAGCAGGCCGCGAAGGTGGTGGCAAAGAGGGCTGAGCAAGAGGCGAAGGCGGTCGCAAAGGCAGCGGAGAAGGCCAAGAAAGTGGCGGAGAAGGAGGCCGTGAGGGCTGCAAAGGCCGCTGCAAAGGCACGTGGGCGGGGACAGGGCAGGGCCCGTGGTGCTCGACGACGCGTTGGGGTTGTCGGGGGTGGGATGAAAGGTCGAGGAAAAGCGTGGGACAGCGGCGACGAAGAAGAGTTGAGCCCAGAATCCACATCTTCTGACAAAGAAACTGATCTCGACGAACCGGTTGTCGGCGCAAACCCTGGCCCCAGCACGACAGACGCTGAATCTTCGGATGAAGAAACCGATCTCGAAGAACCGGCTGTCAGCGTGACCCCCACCCCCAGCTCGGCAAACACACCTCCTGCGATCCAGGACGAGTCCGATGATGAAGACGAGTGGGACCAAGAAGAAACCGGAATCGTGTCCTTCAACGGGCACCGATGGGAGTTGCGCCGCAATCTGGAGTTCCAGGTGGTCTGGACAGACGGCGATGTGACCTGGGAGCCATTGTCCAACGTTAATGACTGCGCGGCGATGGAGGAATATCTGGCGCACCGTGATGTCGATGACCCCTTGCTCTTATCCAAACGTAAATCCCTGATCAAAGCCGGGCTGAAGGCCAGTAACGAGTAGTTCTAGGCGTCGCAGAGGCCCCTTGTATCCCTTGAACTAGCTTGTAGTGTTTGCGGTTGTGTGAGGAAAGCAGAGCGAGCGCGAAATCGCGGACAAGTGTGGTCGATTGACATGTTCCCACGCCCGGCCCGCTACCTCGTTTTGACCGTTTTTGGACTTGCCGCGGCGAAATATTCGCCGAGCCATCAATCCGTCACCAAATCCAGCGCTGCTGCCCACACTTCACTCATAGGATGCTAGACTACATTCGGGCATGCCACAACACCTGGCAACTCAATCCATTGGTCCTTGAGCAACGAAAAACCCTTAAGGTGGCCCAGTACCCGGGCTCAGATAATATTTCACCCCACACAAACTTCTTGCAAAAGTTGCTGTAGGAAGTAGAAAACCGTCCTACCACTCTATGGGCATCTGTCGGAGTTTGAAATTAGCAATGCATTGCCGACCACCAGTAGTGGGTCCTGAAGCGCCCTAAAGTTGCAGAGTGTCCGCCAAATTTTCACTATCCCACGGCCAAGCATAGCCAAACATGGTCATTTCGCGCATGAGTTCGAGTCCCATACTGTACGTTTTCTTTTTCTATTTATTCTTCTTTCCTGCTCCTTCCTGTGGCCTCCCGACGATGAAAGATCCATCTTTGTTCATCCCGCAGGGTTAGTTTCATGCACACTTTACATGGAGCACTCCCAGCACTTGGCATTCATCTTTCTGGCAAGGAAAATTCCCGATCACATTACATAATGCGATCATTAAGTCTTCATTAAGACTTCATGCCCGTGGAAATCGATGTTAAGGTTTAATATTAAGGGTTATTTAACCCTTAACTTAACTTAAGGCCTAACCCTTAATTCCAACACTGACTGTTAATTGGAAATTTCTCAATTCCGGAGCTATGTACCTCAGAGAACATAATCTTTTACGCCTTGCCATTTCACTCTCCCTGAAATCCATGCTACCATCTGGATTATGTCTTGCCAAATGCTATAGGCCACGGAAGCTCTCACAATTTTATACTAACTCACACAGTCCCTGAAAACGGGAAGAGTGTTTTGTATTGCTGTATCTTCTTGGGATAGGTACTGAATTAAAGTACATTTATGATATGTCATAATCAATAGCCCGTTTTTCTTTTTCGTTTCAATCTTCTTTGTCAGTGGACACCTTGTCTCTCCCGCTCCTCCCAAAAAACATTCACAATTGACATGGAACACTACCAACACATGGCATTCATCTTAGACTTGGTATGGAGAGAAAATATCTCATTCAACAAAGGCAGACACAAGGCAAAAGCCTACCCTGAATTTACAACTCGGAGTCTCAATTGGAGCCAGCTCATCCTTCTAATCTGAAAATCCTGGGGCTATTTCCTTCCTGTAATTAACTACAGTCGCAAACTAGGAAGCCCAACAGTCTGATTGCTTTCCAAACATCTCATCCAAATCATATCCGGATCCTTAGGGAAGGACACGGGTTCGGGTAAACCCGTCGGGTTTTCGGGTCGGGTTGGGCGGGTACGGGTCGCGGGTCAGTGGTTTTCTAGACCCGAACCCGTGGGTACCCGTGACAATACAGGCCAACGGTACAAACTAGCTGGAAAAAATGAATAAAGTGGGTTTTTTGGGCACAAAACTGTGCATGGGACAACCTATAGAGTCAGATCTTACATGGAACATCAACCCCAGTGAGAAGTCCGTGTTGGGAGATCGAGCCAGGCAGAGGCAGATGTGGAGAATCAATATCCCTCTATTTGCCTCGAAAAATCTAGCATAGCTCTATGAGATTGAGCCACATATTTTGTGTATCGAGGCAAATAAATTTGATTGATGGACATCGTATTTCGTTAGATACCCTCGGGCTGGCGATCATGGTGGCAGATCGAGGCACATATTTTCATTTACCGCCTCGGAGTATGGTGCCAAAAAGAGCCAAATAGATTCAGCCAACTATACTACCGGTACATAGAATGCGGTATGAATTAAAAAAAGTGGAATTGGGTATTCACAGCATCCTTGCGCTACACCGTTTTGACGACGGGGTGAGTCGGGGAGGGACAGATGGCCAAATGACTTCTAGCTGGAACCAGAAGCCTGAGAATAATCAATAAGCTTCGACGGCAAGCAGAGCAGACAAACACCGTACCTGGACTTGTGCGGCATTTGCTGCTTTTGATATTTGAATCCATTCCTGCAGGGATGAGTTAGTCACGGCCATGAACGTACAAGCACCGTACCTTGCCGGCTTCCTTGTTCTTGATGCTATCCCAATGTGTCTTGAATTTGGATGTGTAACTGCCGGGATTCTTCTTACACCACGCAATTGCGCAGAGGTTTCTTGAGAAAGGTATTGAGTGTGAGTGAGATAACTTTATCTTGTACCAATAGCTGCTCACCTCGGCATCTTTGAATTAGTCGGCTTCATCAGTAACCATATGAGGTTTGTTTAAGCAATTGCTGTCTCAACAGATGACCCGGTTCAATTATTGCTCTGTTCAAACACGTTAACTTATCAGCTCACAGGGTCCGAAGCATTGCAGCTGACAGCTGGCTCTGGACGTGTGTTCAAGGCAAATCGGTGTTGAAACAAGGTTCAGATCAAACATTGGTTTAAACCGTGTTTAAATAGCGTTCAAACACCGTTCAAAAAACAGCATCCAAGGAATGGCCGTTGAAGGATTCGAACCAAGGACCTCTAGCACACATCCCTCAGAAGACGAGTCATAACCACTGAGCCAATGAGAAGTGATGGCAAGGCTTACACTAGGTGTCAAATGGCTTCCTTGGGAGCCCATTTCTTGTTGGGATTTCACAAGTCCAAATGTGTCTTGGACAGTGATAGGATGCTGGATCTCGTACTTGAAAGTGTTTGCTCAGTGGATGCATCTCATATCAAGATGTCCTGTGCTATTTTTAGTCTGCATTTAGCTATCAAGCTGAATGAGAACAGGTACAACAGAACAATTTAATAGCAGCAATTATCAACTTCAGCGTGATTTATGTGTGCTTGTAAAATCCTGGACTACTCAAGAAGACATTAGGGCAGCCATTATGTTCCTCCCATGTACTAAGTGGCCAGTGAGATGCAAATATACCAGTTCTGAGAGTCCCAGCAACTTGGACATAAAGGTGTGGTTCTCTCCTGCCAATATTGGTTCTGTGGCACAGTGGTTGATACTCCCTCTCTATCCTTGTGTTTATCTAACGGTGGTGAGCTTTGTCTGAGTTCGAACCCGCCTGGTGTCAACACTTTTTGAATGAACAGGTTTAAACAGTGTTCAAAGATAATCAGCATTTAAGCAAATCAAGAACAGAACCATGCTTGAACACTGTTCTGCTGGACTCTGATCATGGTCAGAGTTCTTTTCCTTCACTCATTATGAACTTGCCTCCTCTCGCTTGGTCGTGTTTGCTTAAGCAAATCAGAAATTGAACCGGGTTGGCTGTTGAGACCGGGATTGCTTAAGCAAACATCATATAGATTCTTCTGTTTTTTCGTTGCCTGCACGACTTTTTTCTCCTCTTCCCCTCTGCATGGACGACAGTCGCAGCGACGACAGTGCGTACCCATACTCAAGTGGATCATCCTCTCCCTCAACAGCCAACTTTGATGCATATTCGGACCTGTATCTGGACTCGTCGCAAGCCGGATTCAGACTCGGAGGGCAGGGCTTCCTCGAGGATTGGCAGTCGATGACTGCACCGGTTCCCTTTGGGCGCGTCAATGATCTGCGTCCATCGTCCCTATCTGGGTCCTCTATGTCGTCATCAAGCCTACTTCAGCGACAAGGAGCTGCAGCGACTTCGACTCGGCGCATACAGCAACTGGAGCAAATGTGCAGCGGTCTGAAGAAGGAGAATCTTGTCCTGTCAACTGAAAATCAGGCAATTAAGCGTGTAATTGTCTCCTCCAAGTCTATTCCGAAATGACTTTGCACGACAGACACATGTGTGCAATGCTGGTGGATCGGATTCCAGCCCTCCTGTCCGATAGCGGGACCGTACTACCGGCAGGCCCGAGGAATGCAGGGCTGGTTCTGTCCACCAATTCCGCGGCACCCCTCATTCAGAGCGACTACCCGCTCATCCTGTGGTGGGACCAACAGGATTGGACGGCTCACCTCACCGAAAATAGTGGGATGTCTACCGGTAGCGCCCCTGGGCCTCGTGGATCGACTCGGGCTGCAGCAGGAATCAATGTCACCATGCTGTATGTCCAGTATGCCACTGGAGACGTAATAAATGGATTCCGGGCCACTGAAATCAAGGGCTTCGCGACCCAGCTCTTCAATGAGATGGCTCGGGCTGGGATAGACCCCGCTACGTGGCACACGGGCGGTCGCGACATTCAACAACATTTCTATGCCGAAATCGGAGCCAGGTTCCCGGAGATGTGCTTGTGCTCGTAGGATTGGAAGACTCGACATATGGCCACCCATATGTACCTGTCGTGGCACGGCAGTTATCTCAAGAGGAAAGCGAAGCAAGACCCTGATCCCACTTCTGTCAAACGCGCCAAGAAGGAGGAGACACAGGTAATGTCGTGTGCTAGTCTTTTCTCTTCACATGTGCTGATAGCTTCAATAGGACGGCCAAGATTTAAATGATATGTACACTATGCCCGACGACGTGAGTTCTCGCCCACTTTTAAGTGTGTCAGTTAACTCTGTTTGCCCTAGATTTTGGCGGAGCAATCTCCCGTGACTGGTAATACAAATGTAGATGCTAGTGTAAGTGCATGCTCTCAATATCCGATCAGAGAATAACAGGGTTGTTTAGGCTTCGAGCTCCTTGGCCGTCGAGCCGCCGAAGATTTCGATCAAAGTGTGTCCTTGTCGCACGCGATAACTTATCATTACTGATTTACCTTCTTACGCTGTTCTAGATCGTAAATCCCTTGTGCGTGCCTACTGTCCCATCTACTCCGTTGCTCACAGCGTTCTCAGATTCTCCAGCCCGCCTCCGGAGCCACAACCCGAGAACAATGAAGCACCGACTGAGCTCACCGGTGTGCCAGCCACACTTCTCTCTACTTCCACAGCTGTGTCGTCTGCATCGTCGGAATCACCTCCTGCTGCCCTCCCCCTGCTCACTCCCGAGCCTGGATCCAGCACAGCAACGACGACCTTCAATTCTGCGCAAGGCGTGACCAGTGTCACTGTGACACTTCCCGATTCGGCTCTTGTGGAGCCTGACGCCGCTGTCGATGGCGCCGTATTACCAGCAACACCACAGACAGCAGGAACGACCCCTTCTCTGCCCATCCAACCTGCCATGCCCGCCCCGCCCGTGGTGCCTGTGGCACCTGCTGAACCCGCTGCTGCCTTTGCCTCTGCCCCCGCAACAATAACAGATGGGCCCAAGAAAGAGAGCGTGATGAAGCAAGAATCTATATGATGTTTGCTTAAGCAATCCCGATCTCAACAGCCAACCCGGTTCAATTTCTGATTTGCTTAAGCAAACACGACCAAGCGAGAGGAGGCAAGTTCATAATGAGTGAAGGAAAAGAACTCTGACCATGATCAGAGTCCAGCAGAACAGTGTTCAAGCATGGTTCTGTTCTTGATTTGCTTAAATGCTGATTATCTTTGAACACTGTTTAAACCTGTTCATTCAAAAAGTGTTGACACCAGGCGGGTTCGAACTCAGACAAAGCTCACCACCGTTAGATAAACACAAGGATAGAGAGGGAGTATCAACCACTGTGCCACAGAACCAATATTGGCAGGAGAGAACCACACCTTTATGTCCAAGTTGCTGGGACTCTCAGAACTGGTATATTTGCATCTCACTGGCCACTTAGTACATGGGAGGAACATAATGGCTGCCCTAATGTCTTCTTGAGTAGTCCAGGATTTTACAAGCACACATAAATCACGCTGAAGTTGATAATTGCTGCTATTAAATTGTTCTGTTGTACCTGTTCTCATTCAGCTTGATAGCTAAATGCAGACTAAAAATAGCACAGGACATCTTGATATGAGATGCATCCACTGAGCAAACACTTTCAAGTACGAGATCCAGCATCCTATCACTGTCCAAGACACATTTGGACTTGTGAAATCCCAACAAGAAATGGGCTCCCAAGGAAGCCATTTGACACCTAGTGTAAGCCTTGCCATCACTTCTCATTGGCTCAGTGGTTATGACTCGTCTTCTGAGGGATGTGTGCTAGAGGTCCTTGGTTCGAATCCTTCAACGGCCATTCCTTGGATGCTGTTTTTTGAACGGTGTTTGAACGCTATTTAAACACGGTTTAAACCAATGTTTGATCTGAACCTTGTTTCAACACCGATTTGCCTTGAACACACGTCCAGAGCCAGCTGTCAGCTGCAATGCTTCGGACCCTGTGAGCTGATAAGTTAACGTGTTTGAACAGAGCAATAATTGAACCAGGTCATCGGTTGAGACAGCAATTGCTTAAACAAACCTCATATGGTTACTGAAAACAGCCGAGGTTTCCATCATCACGGTCACATGATTCTCAAATTAACTGACTGTATCGATGTGCCTCTATTCAGACAGCATGGCAATCAAAGCCGCGTCCAAGCGCGTATAATTGCGATGGTGACCTCCGCCATTCTCCCTCCACCTTCAAGCCAGCATAAGCAAGACTCTTCTTAGTCACAGCTCAATTCGAAGCAATGCCGAACTCCTCTGAGATTGCGGACGTCCCAGGCACCTACAGCTTCCCTGTTTCATCTGTGGACGACTTTGTTCCCCCCTCCCAGCGTCTACAAGACGGAGAAGAACCAGAAAATCTGTGTTATAGCGAGCCTTGCAATAAAGCCTCAGCAGTTTTCCTGTTCTGTTTGATAAGAACAGCTAACAAGTAGTATCAACTGCAATAGAAAACCACAGTAGATTGAAGGGTATACAGAGCTCGGCGTATTCGACGTGCATCCCCAGTTGTCAGTTCATTTTGCTTACTCGCTCCAGCCGTATATTGATAGCTTTAAACCCACAAAATCAAATCAGCACACATTGGATTGTACACACCGGTGGATCGTATGGCTCGCTTCCGGCTCATGAGGCGAGTGATGAATGGCCCAATTGCACACCTCGGAGTATGTCTTTCTGAATAATTGACCATTTTCAAACTCACTTATATGGTTTTATGTTCAGCATCGAAATTATGAGATTCATCGGAAGAAACAGCAGATTGCATCGCGGATCTGTAAGGAAATTTGTGCCTTGGAAGGGCTCCTTGAAAAACGTAGATAACAGCTGTCTAAAATATATATTTAATGTCGGAGTAGGAGATTCTATAGATGGAATGTGGCAAAAATTGGATCTCAAGTTGAGAGATCAAGTGTGCAAACAAACGCAAGCTCGCCGTTTTCGGGTTATGAGGAGGATTTCGAAAGGTAAACCCACCCCGAAAAATATTTAGCACGTAAATGAACCTATTTAGAGTGTGAATTAATTCTATGCAAGGATTCTGTCCATAGAATGAGTTAAAAAGCGGACCTGAAGTCGAATGATCAGAAAGTACAAACAAATGCAAACTCGCCGTTTTCAGGTTGTGCGGGAGGATTTCAAAAGGTAAAGCCACCCGGAAAAAAATTGAGGACGTGAATGAACCTATTTAGAGTATGAATTAATTCTATTCAAGGACTCCATGCATAGACTGAGCTAAAAAGCGGACCTGAAGTCGAAAGATCAGAAAGTACAAACAAACACAAGGCTGCGAGACAATATATAGTTTCTCCAAGCTACGCAAATCAATCTTCTTGGGTTAGATCCTCAGGCTCCTGCCCCAAACCCATCTCCATGAGCTTCAAACCTGGTTTCTCCATCAATAAATATCTGTCCACTTCAGATCCGTCATGGTATGTTTTGGCGTACTGTTGGTCCGGAGCCAGCATTACCACTGAACGAATGGACTTGATGTCAATGACGGAGACACCCAGATCTCTCAGGTGTTGCATTGTGACATAAGTTTTTGAGGATGCCTCGTAGAGTTCCCGATGATGGTCGCTGTAGAATGAGACAACGGCGAGTGGTGTAGGGACTCCTGTGACAATGAAAATCACGTAGAAATGCATCAGGAAAAGTCATCTGAGAATTTGTTGCCCGGTTGATTATATTGTGCGAAATAGCTCATCATAGGCAATTGGGTGTATATGTAGCCGTCGTAGACTACATAGCTCCGGGCGAACCCAATGTAGCTCATCATTGATTGGCGCTGTAGCGATGGTGGCAAATATCGGCATATATATCCGAACGCCAAGACTACGTATCTGGCACAAAACACCCAGTCCCAGAGACACTGTATTCTCGCCGGTCGTGTTCAAGCACCACCCCGCTCGTGCGGAAACATTCACGCGAAATCTTGCAGTAATAAAGTGTCACTGAGTGCGTGGCGATTTGAAAAATTCCCCAAGTCATTAAAACTCCGACACACGTGTGTTGATATGGCGTGATTGATGGTCAACCATCGCCACGTCTCTTGTCTTTTCCCTCCATCTCTTCCCCTCCCTTCCTCCACTGTGCCCTACTGTGGCCCGTTGAATGCCCCTCCAAACCTACGTTCTGGGCTCTTGTGACCCATCAATTCCCTTCTGCCAAATCTGGATGACTTGGACCCCTGCGCTTGTGGCTGCCGCTCATCTGGGTCTGTGATGCTCTGGCTAGCTCTGGCTTCGATGTGGATATTATCTCGCGCCCAAATCCTATAGTCTATGTCTTTTACTTCCCTTCCTTTTAGTCATGATTTGGATGGCTCGCATCATGTCTAGCTGAAGGTACGTCGTCCGTCCTCCCCGCCGACTCATCTGATGTATTTAAAACAGCGAATCGTGTTTCCACGTCTCTCAACATTCTCAAAGGTGGCTGCGGTATGTGATTGACACTCTTCCGGTCTGTTATTAATGTCTGTTCAGATTATATTCCTTGACTGTCTGCTATTTGAGGACCGGCGAATCGGGGTGGATTGGGAGAACAGCGAGCATGTGATCGTTGACAGCGAGCTCATGTTAGATACTAGCTTTCAATTTTATTGGTTTCCTGCTAGATTGTTTCCATGTCTGGCTTCTTGAACTATCAAACTATGGTGCGCTACTTCCAGCTATGTAGGCTACAGGACTACGGAGCTACGATGCTCTATAGACATATAGTTTCAGCACTCAACTATGTTGTGCTATATTTTAGGGGGGTAACGACGGTGCTACGGGCGCTACATTGGCTACGTATTGTATTATAGTGAGCCGGATTTTTCCTGATGTGGACCTCTGCAAATCTGGAAATGCCATTACAATCCACCTGGTTTGTGTTCAGTACACATTCAAGAACGAAATGAATTTCTAACCTTGACATTGCGTGAGCTTCGAAGTTTTTCGAGTGGTTTTTTGGTCTCCTTCCAACGCGACCGAGCCACTTGCCCGTTAGGTAGACGCACACGTGACCGCCGTGTTACATAAGGAACCCAGCCATCCTCCATGTTTTGGCCATGCTCGGCCAAATATTGACGAAAGGCCTTTGCCTCCACTTCGGCAACCATCCGTGCCGTGTTGTCCGTGGCAGTGAGGAGAACATAACCGCTGCCAAGGTCATGCGATCCCCTCGGGAATGGATTCTCGGGTGGCACAAGATCTGGAATCATGGCCTTCAGTGAATTTATTTGACATCGGCGAAGTGCCCTCTCTGTCAAATTCGCAAATGCATTCGAGTGCTGTTTGATCTCTTCACCGAGGTTGCCGATGGTACGTTCCAGGGCCCACTGGGAGTAAATGATCCCGGGGCCGACTCGAGCTGTCTCCGGCGCTATGTGTGAAGGTGTGTGGATACTTGGCCGGACAAAATGCAGGCGATCCATGCGACGCTGGCAGTTCAGGGTTTTGAAGTCGTCAGAAAAAGCCGTGAGCAGTTGATTTGATTCACGCAGCTCTGCCACGCTGATTTCTTCCTGCAATAGAATGCGATTGCCCCGGACAAATTTGCAATAGTTTCGCGAATAATTGTCGGGAAGGACACCGCGAAGAAGCGCGGGTCCAAGTCCATAGAAGTAGAGCAGGAATTCCCAAGCTTTGTATCCACTAGAAATTTTCTCGGCAGGATTCCGAGGTGGGCGATCAAACGATCCCGGAATATACGGGGTCGTATCAGCCACCATTTTACCATGCAATTTCCATGCTGCTGGCTGTCGCAGAACAGCCCAGTCCCAGTTGGCTTTGTTGTCGGTTAGGTCGCACTGGAATGTGCCCCGCCACAAGGGAATGAAGAGGTCGGGAATATTTAAGACGAGGTGCATGACATCCAATGGAAAGCAACCCGGGACGCCAAGAATGTGCTTCTGTAGAAAGCCACTGAAGAGCGTAGGTTTGGATATCCCAGTTTCCAACCTGCGCTCCTCGTACTGGGTTTTATTCGGGGATTCAATCACATACTGGACATTTTTCCGGTAGCGCGACGCCGCTTCAGTGGAATTAAAGGCCTGCAACAGGCTTTTGAGATCAACGTCGGGATGATTGGAGCCTGCTTCGTTGTAGGAATTCGGAATAAACCTGGCAGGATAATAATGAGTTCCTCCAGGTTTTCGACGGCCCGACAGAGGACAGTAGATTCTGCATGCATATTTCCCGTGGTGTCCAACACAACCATTTATCGCAGCCATACCAGGACCATCAGCTGTGCCCAAAGCTAGGAATGGCCGCGAAATAAATGCACGGTCAAGGGAAGCATCCCAAATACGAAGGCCCTCCTTTTGAAGGGCAGCGACATGATGAAATCCGGGAAATATGAAGCTGTCCGAGTTCTTTGGTTTTCCTGGCCCCCCGATGATTCCACCCGGTATATTTCTTCTTGTAGCGCACTCCCGGTTGGTGGTCGAGGATAACCCAGATGTATATCCAACACTCAGAGGACTTATTTCGGTACAACTGGGCGCCGTCGATCGAGAACATCAGGATCATGTCGTCGAGTGAGATACGTCCATCGGCGACAGCGGTAAGATAATCACTGCCATCGAAAAAATCAACATATGGCGAAGTTCGAATGCCATAGTTTGCCGCAAGTTCCGCCATGATTTTTGTGGTACACTGTTGACGATATTTCATGCTCGTGGCGCCGTCGGCAGTCCTCCACAACGCCTGGAGCTGCGGAGCCAGCGGAAATGTCGAGAATTGTTTTCGTGGAATTTGGACGCCGGGGGAATGTCCAGGCTCATATCGAGGCTGTCCACAGACTGGGCAATTTTCGAGCGCCGTACATGGACCAGTGTACCCGACACATGTGTTGATGCACATGTCGTGTGTCAGAGCAACGACTCCAGTAAGATCTGCAACTAGCCGTTTGACTCTGTAATAAGATAGAATCTTGTACTCCGGGTTTCGCCGCAGGATAGCGGTGCGAATGGAGGAGTACAAGGCCTCCGAGGCATGTCCAATAGCTAGGAAGATATCGATGGAAAGTCGATCGTCAGGATCGTCAACGGTGAGTTGTTCAGTCGGAGGGTTGCGAATTTGGTGAAGAAGTTCTGGATCCAACCACTCAGTTGAACTGTCCAAGGAGGCTTCCTTGAGAGCTGCGATGAATTTCAGAGCGATATTTATGTCATCAATAACCGAAGTCTGTGCGGCGTCGGGTATCTGCGGGGGAGGAGGAGGGACGAGGGGAGGTGTATTTGTCTGGAGATGCTGTCTCTCTTGTTCAGCCCGCTCTGCGCGTTCTAGCTCATCAAGGCATCCTGGGTCTCCCGCAATTGGTGGCTCTTCCCCAGTCGGAGGTAGCTCTGGTGGATTAAATTGTTCCTCAGACGCGAGTGCCCCCGGTTCTTCGAGGCCATTCCTATCGTCGAACTTGAAACAAAAAGCATGAATTTGTGTGACGGTATTATGCAAAGATTAAATTACCGCTGCATTCGGGTCATTGATTACAATATTAGGCTGGTCGCAACGCCGCTTTGGGGCCGTTTGCTCCTCGTGGACAGCGCGCCGCTTGAGACCATCAATTGCTGTTCCGTGACCCAGAGGGTTTGTCGCCGAGTCCGTAGAATGGGATGCAAGGAATTGAGAAAATTGCAGAGATGGCTGCTCGACATCTTGCCGTCTGTGCAATTTTCTCGTCGAATACTTCAGTGGAACACCTGGCCCATCGGGCCCACCGCATTTACGTCGGCAGTTGCAGATGAAGGTTGCGGGGTCAGACATGCCCAAAATAATGCCTCTCAGGCGGCAAATCCGTGGCTTGATGCAACGGCAATTTGATCGTAATGACTTTACATTTCAGGACACTTTCACAGATTTTTCGGGCTGAGATGTATTGAGATAGAGGTTGGTAGTTTCATCATCAAAACAGTGAGGAAGACGAAAACGGCCGTATTTGATTGATATGACGGTCTATCGATCTACCACGATTCACAGGCATCGCTTAATAATAGCTCGATATCGCTCTGTCTGGCTCGATCTCCCAACACGGACTTCTCACTGGGCATCAACATTCTTAGTTAAAGTCCCATGCCGTGAGGTGCCGAGGCTCCCATCACAGTCGGCACGGGCTAGCCGACGACCCGTGAGCAACCCGTAAACCCGCGGGTTGGGGTTCGGGTCCGGGTTGACTGTTTTACAACCCAACCCGTACCCGTGTCCATCCCAATGAGAAAAATTTTAGCTGGGGGGGGGAATATGCATCGGAAGGGGTACTGGGACCCTTGGATTAACCCCTAATATTCAAATACCAGCATGAGGTACGTAGCATATGTGTGCAACGATGGCTCGGCCTGTGGGAGAATATACCAGTTTTTATCCTTTGTGATGATGGTTTGACAGATGTTCTGTTTGCCACCGACTTGTTTTCCGTCACGCATTTGTATATATAATTGCCACCTCACTTATTGTGCTACTAATGTTGGGAACCCACCACGTCGCGTGCAAGAAAATGGGACCCCAACAATCGTCCTTCTGTTTTTGATACCGCGTCGCACTCGATCTGACAAAGGTCCGTGTGGACGCCTCACCGTCAATATCTTTTGCGCAACTCAGCGTTCAGGTGCGCGTATTTTTGCGCCCGAACAACCTTCGCATCCTCTATGTATGTGGTCAGAGTCCCGCAGACTAAAGCAGTGGGTCTCCCGCTCAGTGCTCACCATGGTTATGGGCGGTGGCTTCCCACGCCGACGGTGCACTCCACAACAAGAAAAAGAAGTGGTGTCCGTCCAGGGAGATATACGTTAGAGCGGAACATTTGGCGAGGAGCGTATCACGCAAGTCGGCAAAGTCCAGGGTTTCAGCAGAAGACGGTGGGACGGGGTTGGCATGGTATGCGCAGTCGAAGGACCATTCGAGGGACAGATGCTCCAGGGTGGTGGGGAGGAGGACGCTGGAAATGAGCGCTTTGATGAGGCCAGGGTGCTGTAGATGTAGCAAATTTAGCAAGATGAAGAAGGACTGCGGGGACTCGACATCTGTACCTCAGGGGTGAATTCGCCATCCTCCTCATCTTCGGGCCATAAGGTCAGCTTAAGCTTGGTGAGACGCGGAAAGACGGTGAATAGAGTGTCGAGTTGTGGTTTGCCGAAAAAAAAGGCGGAAGAGGTGTTGGAAGAAGTGTACAACCACGCGGTCAGTGAGGTGATCTTTGGTAATGCGGTTATGCCGTGCAACTCCGTCATTAAGTCGCGGAAGATGCAGGTGTCGATGATATTGATACGGGTGAGGGTGGTCCTCTGGACAAATATGTGGAGGCTTTTTCCTGGGCCACAGTACTCTTCGAGAACTGGGAAGAGTGACGATGCTTCCTCGGCTGTCAAGGTGTCCAGATCTCGCTCATAATCGATCGAGAAGAGGCGAACACCAGGGAATCTGGTCAGGATGCTGAGCTGCATCGGGGATCCTTCCAACAAGGTCAACGCATGTACGTTTGGGAAAGGTGGCCCTCCAGGTTTGACCATGGGGAGGAGGTTCGAACACACCAGTTCCCGTATGGTCTCGGGAGACACGAGAGAAACCCAGAGATCGTTCATGTCGTAGTACGTGCTGAATGTCGCGACGCGCAAAGTCAGGGAATGGGGATCTATATGCTCTCCGGGTGCCACTGTACACTGAAAGAACTCCACATGAGTGAGGGCTGGTAACGTGCACAAGTTCGCGATCCCCGTGTGCGAGAACTGAACGTTATTGGCATAGAATCGTTCCAGTCCGGTAAAATTGAGGAAACACTTGAAGAATGTATACATCAAAAGGTGTGGTCCCGCGGCGGATCCGTCATCGTCCGGCTGCTGCCAGCCCTGGACGCTTCCCGACAGGTTCTTGAGGGACCGGGTCACAGAGCACCGATGCACGTGTGGTGCTATCTGGGGCGAGGACCAGAAGTACAAGCGCTCCAGATGATCATCGAGCTCCTCCTGTAGGGGCCGGAAATCGTACGGATAGAACTGAATTTCGAATTCAGTGAATCCAAGCGGGCGTGTAATGTCACAGAAAGCGCGATGTGTCGAGGACAGGCTCCTGAGAGCGTCCGGGGGCAGGTGAGAGCACACCTTTAACCACAGCTCGAGGGGAAATCTGTATTCGAGGTCCATGGACAACGAGAGAGATGGTGGAGAAGAAAGAAGACTCGTGGCCGTGGCAGTGCTCGTGGCATGCCGAGTCACGCCGCGGATTGTATGTCACATGTGCCTGTCAACAGCTTCTGTTTCTCTTCCAATATTCCTCGCCACTCCCTCCCACTGTGCTGCGCTGCCTTGCAACCGATTTCGACTCCTTGGCCTTAGATAGTGAGATGAGAGGAGGATGGAGCGAAGGGGGCATCGAACACTAGTAAATGAATATAGGGACATCTCTGGGACCGGCAGCCTGGTGCGTGTACTGTACTATTTCGACCATAGGTTCATGCCATGTCACCCGTCACCTACCAAGTTCATTTTTCTTAAGTTCATTCCTCGGCAATCACATCTAAATTCCCATAAAAGGCAGTCCAGCGATTGCCAGAGATAATATTTTGGTGTTTTTGAGCCTATTTGGGACTGAAAACTCGACTGTCACCGTCACTGGTACCAAATAGGTTCAGTTCACGACCCTCTGTCACCCGTCACCTGAACCTATGGTCGAAATAGTACAGAATTCGCATACGGGCATGGCTGATCCGATTCATTGCAGCACGTCTCCACGCCCTCGGCACCTCACCACTCGCACTTCATCGGGATGCGCTCGCGGTGATGTACATACCCACAGACGCAGTGGGAGACGGCGATGAAGTCACGGGTATGCTCGCTCACATCTACCTTACCCGAATTACTCCCCTCCCAACTTCTCCTCTCATTCTCCCTTCCACTCACCGCGTCTCTATCACGTTCACATTCCCCATACCAGGTACATGTACAGAACCTCGCTTTCAAACCCTCTGTATCCCACTACGTACGTACCGACCCCCTTTCTTTTCCGAGTCCGCGCACTTCTCGCATTGACGCTCTGGATATTCAGCCTCCAGGCCCTGTGGATTTTGCAACTCGACGCCAACTCACCAGTTTTCGCCGCCCACAGGTTAGCATCTGGATTCTCTTAGATCCCACTCCATGTCCTTCTGCCCCGGACCTAGAGAAGGCTCCATTCTCCGCTTTGACCACTCGTGAGCCAGTGGTATCCCTTTGTCTCGCCTATGGCCACAAACCCTTGCATCTCACGCATTATGTTACCGCTCAAAGTTGCAGGTGGAAGGGGCCCGTAACATAGTCCTCCTCCAATCCAGTCCAGTCCGCCGCGAAGTGCTAGGTCAGCTCAATATCAACATCCATTTCTCAGCCTGTGTTCTGCGGGCATTCCTTTTCGCACAAGAACCATATCATTTCTTGGTCCCTGACCTCCTCCTTGGTATCCTGCCTGTTCGATATCCTAATCCTTATCTGAGTAATGCTCGCGGTTCGCTTCTGACGCGGGCATGCAGCCACTGCGGAATGCTCCACCTCGGCTCAAACAGCTCCCCTACCTGAATCTTCGACAAACCCCGCTAAAATCAAAACACCTCCCCTCTCCCACCACCTGCACCACTAGATGGCGTTGAGTCCAGACCGAGCTCCGGCTCAAAAAGGGCCAGTGACGACCCCGCTTCAGGCCCAAGGCAGCCAAAGAAGATGAATGTCGAGAATTACACGGATCCCGAGAAAGAGGATCCACCGACGCAGTGCGCCAGCTACGCCAGCAAACATAATCTGGCGCCGAGGGAGTTGCTCCTCGTTGAGCTGTGGGCATTTCAAGTTCAGGCAGGCCACGTCCTGCGACATCCTGACCCCTCGAAACACCCCAACGATTATAATTGCCGCAGATAAATGTTCCCATTGTGCCTGCCGCCTGGGGAATAAACAGAGCTTCCCTATCCATAGGCATAGGCAATTATTACAAGTCTCTATTCAAAATAGCGAGAATGATTCGATGCAAGGTAAACAAAGATACCATGGCAGATCAAAGATGACTGACAATATTATCAGCGACTGCCTATCCAGCCACACTAGGTAACCGGCCACTTGCCTAATATAAGCTGGTACAATGCATAATACACGATTTTGGTGGTTGTGGGTTGGAGCACGACCTATGGGGGCCCTGTATGTTGAATTTGAAGGCAAGAGAAGGCGGAAATCGAACGTTGCGGGAGTTTCGAACAAGATGCCGAGCGTGGGAACATCATTTTCTTATCCCCGACCGGCCTTGTCGCTCGTCTTTTCGTTATTGCTCCCCCAATTCGTGGCCAATTCGCAAGTGCGTGGGTCCATTTTTATCCCATGGCTCGAGGTGATGGCCCGTGGCCAGAGTATTCGCGAATTTTTTCCCACTCGCCTGCTTAAGACTCTCCAAGAAGACCTTGACCAGATTTCGAGTGGCACAACCGGCCACCTCCGTAGTGAACCAGTTAAGTTTACTGGGGGTCTGGAATTTGATTTGGTCATTCAGGATGCCTCGTAATGCATACAGCCAGGTTGATTGGGCTTTTAACTGTCTGGCTTCCTGTTCGTGGTGGGGTAACATCCAAAACCACCCAATTACATCGACACGTACAGATGGACTTTTTTGGAGGGGTTGTTGAGACATGGGGACATTCTTTTGCTAACAGGTACGTCCTACTACATCTCATTGAGGCATACAGATCTTGATTTTGGTCTTTGATGCCCTCTGTCCTTTGCAGGGCATGCCATTTCCAGGGCAGGTGATTCTCCTTGGCCGGTAACAGAAATAGTCGCGGTCCCCATACATGTTAGATTTCCTCTTTGAGAGTATGTAACAATGTATTTCTATCCAATAAATGATTTGGGATGTACTGGGGTGAATAGTATGAGTGCCCACGAAGGATTTAGCCGGGTGGCCGGTTAGGCCGTTTTTGCTGTTTTGGGCATGCTCTTGCAAAAGAAATCAGCATACCATGAAATGTTCATGTAAATTCGCGAAAAATATCCCAACTCACTCGTGAGGTGTATGCCTTAGATTCAGAACCTCCATACCCGTAGCAGTGTGCCTATGTGTATGGGCCCGTGGCGAAAAATGTTAAGGTATCAGGGTCCGGGGCAACATGCCCGCAGACACTAGGGCCATCTTCAGCAGCGGTCTAATAGAACGACCTATAAATTAATCTGAGGCACGTTGACAAATGGGCATCATGTAGTGCTGCCAGAGGCCGAATTCGAAGTTGTTGCGGCCGATTAAATGTGGATCCGGACCGCCATACGGTGTTCATGGTTTCGTGGATAAATTTGGATTTGCAAGCAGGAAGAAATCCATTTTCCTCATGCTTGCTTAAAATTGGTCCTGAACTCGTTGACGAGGGGTTAGGTGTAAAGTACCTGCACACGGACGACCGCGCCCTATTGGGATACATGTGAAGGGAATTTTGTTTATCAATTTTGCGAGTCCTGTGGATTTGGCGGGACAATTTCGTACTTACGGCAGTATGCAGAGAGAGGATTGGTGAGTTGGGATTCAAAGTGTTTCAAGTTGGAAGTATTGCGCTGATTAAGGGTGTTGCCAATACCCTGAGACATGGCTTGGGTAAGGGACGTAAAAAACAAGGTGGGGTTGTTGAGCGGGTTCCGGTCGGGGGTTGGGGATTGACTGCGTCGGCCCCCGTTGCCCCCCGGACCGTTATCTCCGCTGCCACCTCCACCGCCTCTGCTAACTCCACCAATCATATCATGGAAAGGGTTGGTTCACGATTTTCGCGGACGTTCGCGTTCTTCCAGCTCCCGAGGGGGAGTCGGAGGCCGATGGTTCTCCCCAGAGGAGATCGGGGTCCGAGGGTGGTCTTCCTCGTCCGATTCTTCATCTATCTGTACCAGGCTATTTCTGCCTGATCGGGGTCCACCGGTTTGCGAGATCGAATCGAAGGGATTAGGTGAAGTGGGAATGCGGGTTTGGGAAGGAAGGGTTTGTGTGGAAGTCATACTGCCAGCAATGTGAGCGCTTTGCCGAGTAACAAAAGATGATTGAATATTTTGGCTGGCTATGTTTCGGAGGCCCGTGCTGTAATTGATGCGGGAGTCCTGAATAGCCTGATCCTGTTGTCGGCGTTGCTCGGCAATTTCTGGAGGAGTAACCGAGAGTCGTGCAAGTCACTGAAAGGCATGTTTGTTTCTTTGTTGGATTTGTGTGTTGAGGTCCAAAGCCATAAACGGGTGGGTGTAAGAAGAGTGAGTTTGAATATACTGTCAAGTACCAGATTCCGTCGGGGCCCGTTGGGGTCCGATGGGTCCTGTCAAGACAATAGCTTATGTGAACGATAAGGGAGGAACATCACAAAAAGGGGGACTTCGTGGAAAAGTGTGAAGTCCTATCGGATGCCGGACGGAGGTCCGACACGGGGACCGACGGAGGGAATGGACTTGGCTTCAGCTCGTGCGCTGTGCCCTTCTCTGTGCCCAATGTCCAATTTCGGAAGAGGGCGGAAGACCGAGAGGAAGAGAACTGGGAAGAGGGAAACTTAGTCGATATTCAAACTGACTAGAAGTGAGAGTACATCGAGCTATTTAAATGATATCGTAGTGTAATTAATCATCGGAGGCCGATAGGCTCCGTGATGGGAATGAGTATGTAAGAGTCAATGTAAGTCAATGCTGTGTCGGCGGACGTCGGAAGGCCAAGGTCACCGACGAAGAAAGTCATAGTGAATCATAGGGAGTCTTGAGCATATGGTGAATGAAGTAGCAAATAAGAATGGGGACGTTACGATTCGGCGATCCTCGGAAGCCGAGGGAGTCCGATGTCACGATACGTGACAGCAGCAACCTTCAACGGATGTTCTAAAATCTTGTCAGTTACGACCCAGGCTCGTAAATGGTCATCAAACACAAGTAAGGTGGAGAGCGTGGGAAGCCCACACCTTTACATAAGCCGTGACAAAGCGTGATGTGACTGTCCAAATCTCGAGGTCGAGAACAAAAATTCAATAAATCTGTGCCTAAAAAATGTATTTCATAGAGGAAAAAAAAACTACATATGTACAGACTGTTTCATCAATTTTACTGCATCATAAGGGAGCATCCTATGGCTCTTGTATGTCTTCTGTAGATAACCTAAATCCTTCCCAGTACAGCCAAGATAATGAGCTGCTACAAATCGGGCTGCTCTATTGGAAAACCGAAGAATAAACAATTGAGGGACTTCATCCAGACATCTTTTGACATTTGCTTCCATCTCCTCATTATTCTTGGTGCTGGGGGACTTTCGGTACTTGAATTTTGCTGCACCCCAGTACATTTCAATAAAATTGAGTTCGCAGTGGTATTTAAGTTGACAGGATCCATGAAAGTTTCCACATCAGCAGAACATGGCTGTAAACATGTTAGTCTCACAAAAGAATTGAGAATTTTAGGACTGACCGCAATGGGAATTTCCACAGATTCTGCATCTGTGCTTGATTCACTTGCAGAGTCATTCTCAGAGTCTGAGGAAATCTCTGTAATTTCTTTGCTGGATGAGGCTGGCATTGGAGCTTTCCCTGCATTTCCAACGAAAGATCGGATGTCTGAGTAGCCCTGCTCTCTCATCTTGGTCTCAGCCTGTTTTCTGCGCTGAGCAGTTTGCCTAGAATGTCCTGTGTAACCTTTTCTCTTTTTGTTTCTTCCAGTCTCTTGCTCTAGCTGATGTTCAGCTTTCTGAGCATCAACCAGGAATTCTGCAAAAGAAGCCAGAGCAGTTTCAGAATTGAGTTCCATGTCTTCTTCATCCTCATTTTCATCCAGCTCTGTGCATTCTACATCTGGAAGTTCATCACCAAGCAAAGAGTCCCATGATCCAGGAGTGTCATCTAGAGAGGTGGGCTCCAATTCTGAGAAGGTTTGAGTGGGGGAATCCAATTCCAAAGGTGTTCCCTCTGGAATAGGGGTATTAGTCTGAGATCTCTTCAAAGTGAGGGCCTCTGTGGCCTTTGAGAGATTGTTCTGCCTAGCTTTCTTGCCTTTGCTGACTTTGGGCATGGTGCAGATGGAAGGGAGAGCAGAAGAGGGCAGAAAATGCGACGACAATGAGGCCTCCACGAGGCGACGGAACGGCCGGACCGGTCGTGTGATTGATTTTATAATCGGTCCAAATCTTCCATTCCGGTTGACCGAAATCGCGCCAAATGAATGGAAAGTGTTGTAGAAATATTTTGTCCAAAAAAGGAAATAAGTGCTTATAACTTTGGACTGGTATCCTTTTTGAAGATTCTGCTTCCTAGGAAGTGTTAACATTGTTAATAGGCACATTTCCTAGGATCTATAATATTTTTTTGAACATCGGTTGTATAGTTATAAGGGTGTCACAAAATGGCTTATGTAAAGGTGTGGGCTTCCCACGCTCTCCACCTTAAATCCGTGGCAGCGACGAAAGTTTGTGTTTCTAAGAGGAATGGCTTGATATCCGAACTCAGCATATATTTTTTGGTACTGGTACCACCTCCTCGCTTGATACTAGTGACTGAAAGTCTGCTATACTTAATCACAGGATACATGACGTACACTGAAAGCCACAAAAACATGGATAGTACAAACATCCAAATAATGATCTTATCCAGAGGTATCTTCGTTAATATGTATCTTGCACACTGTCCAGCCGCCCATCGATCATCAAAGGTCAGCGGCACATTTGAAACTCTCCAGTCGTGCTTTCTGATCATAAACCTTTTTATACGGTTTCCAATCTCAATGAGTTCCTTTTTGATTGTCAACACAGAGTAAAAACAATGCATGAACACCAAATGAAATTGTATATTGACCAAAGTCAGATACATGTATAGTCCGAGGAAGCCTTTGTCTATAACACAATCTCCAGTCTGTTCCTGATGCTGTGCGCCCTCGTTTTCATTCAAACATCCATTGCGAAGGACAATATCGGAGCTTCCACTCCATTTCAGCACATCAAACATCCAAGATTTCCAGTGCACATCACTTTCACTTGAGGATATACAAGATCCGCCTGCCCCATACATTGAAGATGGTGGCACATTGTAACAAAGGACGGCACATTCGAGCAATGTGCCACCTTTGATTGAGTGGCACTTGCCGGTTCAGAAGATGCCGCCCTCAGCAGATGACCTATTCCAGAAACGGACATGTGATACACCTGCCTCTTTCCTCTTACCACCACTCCCCGTTGCTCAAACCACCCACTAACACGTTCAAACCGTCTCTCGACAATGCCCGAGAATTGAAGCACTCACTGGAGGACCTGGAACCGTTTGTCGGGGCAGACATCGGATCTGGAAGATGAGTTATGGTGTTTGTTTATTTCCACGCTGAGCGTCAACAGTGCTCTTCCACTGGTTGTGATGTTGGCGCGGCATGGATAATGCAGCGACAGCGTTCAGGTAGTCTCAACGGGAGCCTCCGCAGGCCCAGGGAAGGGGCCGCCAAAGCTGCAGCCTGAAGGTCAGTTGCGAGGTTGTGCATCCGGGACATCGGTGAATGGAAATGCCTGCAGAATGATTAGTGCTGACAAGACCATTCCTTTGCTGCCAACACACGCAGCCCCCCCCCTCGCATGTATGCCCACGTCATGTGACTGGACCCCTGCAGTTGCCTTGCATCGCGTCGGAAACCAATTCTGCATGCCATACATATCCAAAAACAGTGTCGCTGTGTTCCTACCCATGTGAGTCCCCATCAGCCCCGTAGCTCTTGGAATTGGACATGATGTTGTGCCGGCAGCAGGCAGATGTATGTAAAACTGGAGATGGAAGATTCAAGTTGTACATACATATTCTTGCTTGAGATCCTTAATGGCCTGTACAGTCTACTTTAGATCTTGAATATCATGTTGCAGCGGATTTTTCCAGGTTGAACAAAATGGCTCAAAGAGCAGAAACAGTTGTGGTGGCACAAGCCTGAGGCAGATACAACATTTGTTCTGGCAGTGAAGCTGGCATGGCAATAGGGGAAGTCAGAGTTAGCGATTCGACATCGAATCACCGTCGAATCACAGTCGATTCATGCTTCGAAACTGATCCGATTCTGACTGATGTTTCGTCGTGTTTCCATCAAGAATCGACTCATAGCTTTGACCGCCCCGATTCTACCATCAATTCTTTCTCCCACAACATCTAGCATATGTGTTGAAGCACAGCCCGGAACCGGTGCAGCCTCGGGCATCGGGCAACTCGGACATCCCCGAATGTTCCACTATGATCTAAATTATTCTTTCTCTGACTCGAAGTGACTCATATTTATTCCAGCCTGGCCTATATAAGCAGCCTCTGTAACCTATGTACTTAATACAATTTATTATCTTGATTACATCGAACTTCGTGTGAACTCTCGAAGAACCACTGCCGGTTCTTTACAACAACAACCTACTCGCAAATTCTCAACAGGTTATGGGCCCCGGCCTAAATCTTTGAGCCAGTTTACACAACTCTTATCGCTTTTTACTTCTCCGAGTACTTCTGCCTTACCCCACTACGTCGAATAAATGTCTGCCTCAAATTCAACCACACAAGGTTCTTCTAGCATGTATCGGATTTAGCCGCTTCAGGATGCCAACTGGCTAGGCTGGAAGTGTCGTATCACCTCAATTTTGAGGGATCGAGGTTTGCTGAAGTATGTCGTGGGAACTTCAACCCGTCCGACACCGGCAACCGCAGGTAAACCGACCGCTGATGAATTAAAGTCTATGGAAGAATGGGACGACAATGATGCCCGTAGTGGGGTTATCCGGCGCCTGCTCGAGCACTGTGTGGTGGAAGAGCATGAGGCTGCGCGCGATGACATGCAGGTCGAGCGCGGGGAGGACATCGCGCGAGAGCCCCTCCGCCTTGAGTGCGGCCCAGGGCATGCGCAACGCCAGCCCCCCACGCTGCAGTTGCTGAGGTGGCGCACGCGGGGACCCTAGCGCAGGCGACGGCGGCACACTCACCTCCCGCACCCCCAGCGCATCAAGCAGCCCCACTATCCGCGCACCACCGCCCTCCGGTCGCGGCGAGAACGTATTTGCGCGGAGCGTGGGGCTGCCAGCGCCAACCAGTGGCAACGGCACGTACATCGCCTGCGTCGACGCACTCGCGGGCATCCCGCTCGTCACCGGCTTCCCCGGCGGTGCGAAGAACACCCTGGGCAGCACCTCCTTGCAGAACTCGTCCCACGCACCCCCGCCGGCGCCCCGTGCAGCCGCAGGTACTCGGCCACCACCCACGCGACGTACGCGCGCGTCTGCTCCACCTCCTCGGGGACGGCGCCCGAGATGAGGTACCCCACACAGCACACGAACTCGGTCTCGACGCGCGTGCGGCCGGTGAGCAGCGGGAGGCACAGCAGCACCGCGAGGGCATAGTCGTGCCACGCCTCCTCCTGCCGCACAGGCTCGTCCGGTTCAGACTGGTCTTGAAGGAAGACCCCTGCCCCACTCCCCCGTCCTCCAAATTGCCCCCACCGCCACCGCCACCCTCCCCCCCCTCCCCCTCCTCCACCACCCCCGCCATAAACTGCTCCCGCACCCCGCCGCGCGGTCCCCCGGCGGCTTATGCAGCACCAGCTTTGTCCCCCTGACCTCCATCTTGAACGCCTTCCACGCATGCGGGGCCGCGAGCGCGGGGATCACAAGGCAGTTCACAAAGCCCGGGGCATACACAATCTGCGGCGCGCGCCTGCCCGCGGGGTCATCTGCGGGGAGGAGCAGCGGCGCAGTGCTGGAGTCGCGGGGCGCGGGCGGGGCAGGGGCAGGCTCGAGGATGATGTGCGGTGGGAGGTGCCAGCGATAAAGAACAGCGAGCGCGAGCGCTGCACGCGTGGGTGGCCGTGCAGATGGTAGTTGGGGCTGCGCGAGAATGGGACTGTGCCGGAGATGGTCGGCGCAGGCGGGAGGCGAGGAAAGTGGCATATGCGATGGGGGAATGGACGCATGGGGCGCTGGGCACAGCGGTGGTGTCGCACATCCCAGCTGTGGTGCGCGCAGGTGTGCGCCGAGAACACTGAGGGGGGTGACCCCGCTGAGGATCGTCGCTGCGCCCGCGGAATGAGCGAGGGCAGCGCGCGGGTCGAGGAATGGCAGCGCTTGCTGCGTGTCGTATCTCGCGTGCAGGGGGGCTTGGTGTTGAGGGTGCAGGCGTAGTACGGCATCGGTGGCGATGTAGCGCATTTGGTGTGGCCGTAGGTGCAGGGCGCATCGAGCAGGCGGGGAGTGGCTTTGTAGTCGCTGAACGCATCGCGTTCCGCGTCGTGCAGATGCGAAAGGCGGGCGCGGGCGGCGCGCAGTGCGGATGGTCGTGGTGCATGTCGTACACGACGCTCCGGCGAGGCGGGAAAGAGCGACGGGCGCTACAGAAGGGTGCGCGCGTGGAGGATGGCTGGGGACGACGTCAGTAAAGAAGGATGACGAGGGAGGAGAAACGCACCGATATCCCGCCCGCAAGCGTCGAATTCACACAAAAAGACAGAGTAGGCTAATATGATTGTGGTCGGCGGACTCGGGACGACACTTATCGATGGATTGGACTTTAATCAGCAAAGGTAAAGCAAGGGTACAGAGCACGTACGATACTCGCGATCTGGAAGTGCAGCCCGTCGCAGCCGCAACGAGATACAGATTCGCATCTGCGCAGAACAGGTACAGCTAGGGTGCTCGACAACCAAGTTGTTGGTCCAGAGTGGCTGCACGACGTCGAAGTCACGCTGCGATGGGAACCGATGGGGACAAACACATCGGGCGTGTTGGGACTGGGAGGAGAAAGGAAAGCCAGTGAGATCAGCAGAAGGAGAGGAGGATTAATAATAGGCGACGCACCATGGATACGACTGACGGTGTCTGCCTATCTCCCTCAATCCTCTCAGCATCCAGCTGCACGAGAAAAACACCTGTCTGGGGATGCACTCGCACCCATGCAGCACGGGGCATGGAGGGCCTGACACCAGCCGGCATATTCCTCCATGGGAATCCCCTGGGTGTTTTGACCAAAATGAGACATGGTGGCGAAAGCCAAGGAGAAATGGATGTCACATCACGACATTACAGATGTTTAGTCTTGTGTAAGCAAGTGGGAACACCCGAAGTGTTCTTTGAATGACACACCACCATCCAAATCATCGAGGAGGCAAATGGCATCACGGCAGAAGAGGCTCAAGCTGTGGCCAAGAAGTCTTTGAAGGAGCATACCAAACATTCTGCCAAGGATACCAGCTGGAAACCACCATTCTTGATCAAGGGGGCACCGGCAATCAAACCGGCGACCGAGGGCTGGTAGGTAGGTCGAGCCTCCAGAATTACCATATATGGGTCGTGGGAATACTTACGTAGGTTGGTAGGTCCACCGCCAAGGCCCGAACAAAGAAAATCGACCCGATATCTTTTTTTAAAATGCCAGTCCCCCCTTGTTCTTGACCTGAATTAAATGAGTAAATAATCTGAAGCACAGGGATCCTCGTCGTAGACAGTCTGAGAGAGCATTCATAGAGCACAAGAAGAAGTACACCAACCCCAGAGGGGCTTTTGATAATGGCCAGCAGTATTGGTCCCAAAAGACCAGGCAGTGTGTTTTAATTGCCATACTTGTACTTTGTAACAGCAATATACAGAGACCAGGACAAAAGGAGAACCAGACCCTAAAGAGTTTGTGGGTAGTGCTATAAATGCAGCCATTTGCTGGGTTAAGTTCTGGCCTTCATCATCTGGACACAATCTCAGATTCTGATAACTCCCGTCTACCTGGCATCCCAGCTGGCCCCCATTCCAGCAGCTTAATCAACTTGAACACCCTGTTTGTCCTACACATAAGATTGACACTGCAGAAAGCTGAGGCACTGCACAAGTACCACATATTAGTACCCCGCGAACCCTGAAAATCAGTTCCTAAAGTACTTCAAATCAATACCTGGGGAGAATAAAGTAGTACCTCAAAGCACTAATATGTAACACCTTCGACTGAAATTTCACTGATATGCAATGCATTTTGTGGATCTTCAGTGCTTTTGGGTACTGATGACCCACCTCACAAAGTTACAGCCAATTCTGGAGGGCCCAGACCACCTCTCGCACTGGCTCTTTCACATGAGACTGAATTCAGCGTGTTTTCAATCTTTTTCAATTCCAAAAGGTATCGGGCCACGGAAACAACCTCGTTTTCGATGGAGATCTGTTGAATTGCATCTAAAAATCCACCTCACAAAGGTACAGCCAATTCTGGAGGGAGGTTGGTTAGGGTGTTACACCAGCCTATCTCTATCTATATTATAAGTAGGATGGGCGGGGCCATCCTATCGACCTCGTCCTGTCTATATTAAACCCAGGATGAGGGGCATGGAGCATGCTGTGGGCATTGATGGTGGTGACTTGCCACATGCAAGGAAAAGACTTGCAAGGGTGAAAAAACCCCACAGCCAAAAGGGGCTGCAAACAGTTGACATGGATAGGACGGCCCCCCCCCATCCTGGGTGTAATAGAGATAGGGAAATTTTGAAGGAACTGAATGAATTCAAATTGCGCTCGCAGATGGCCCTAGTGTTATAAGAACAAAGCCACCGAGTGAACAAATTCCCAAAAAGAAGTGTCGTTGCAACCCCACGTACCTTGCCATTATTTTTAATCTTTTAATTGGAAACATATGTTTTGACGTATGTAGAGGAATCCCCTGTTGAAATGGAGTCTGCAGATTTTCCCTCTACTAACCTCATACACCTTCTTCCTCCCCATTGAATTACAGACCCCTTGAAATGGGGCATTTTTTGAATCTGCCTGAAAAGTTCACCCAGTCCGCCCGTCAAAAAATGACCTCGCTCCCATCGGCTGGGGTCTGCGGCGGACACGACTAATGGCTGATAGTGCGGCTCGTGCCCTGTTAGTGGGACTGGGGAGGATTTAAACCTCCGCTCACAGCTCAGAACAGGCTTTGAAAACAAAATACGCCCGAAAAATATATATTTCCAGCTCCACGCAGTGGTCCCAGCGGCAGGCATCAAGAGGGGTCCATGGGGGTCTCCCCCGTGCTAGATTAATTTGAAAACTGAGATTAAGCACGATTAGTGCACTTCAGGACCCACTACCTAAAGCTAGTGGGCATAACATCTCTTCGATTTCGGTGATTCTACTCTGTCAAACCTCACATACCTTTACTGACCCAAGTCCTTACACGACTTGTGTTTACTAGCCTTTTGATCCCCTCCTTGTGCCATGTCTAGGTTGGTATATTTCTCTATTCGCTCCCCATATCCATTGTGCACACAGTGTGACACTTTGAATTCTGTTGCCTTGCGCAGCCGGAAATTTCTGAAATTCATCTCTCCTTACTCATTTCCACTGTCCATCATATCGCCAGGTCTGATCATTCGTCTAGTATTCATTGATCCCTAGAAAGCAGGTGGTACACACATCCAATGAGCCTAGTTTACAGCTGAAACCCTTTGACTAAAGGTTGAGACCCGAGCCATGCAGCAGCGGGTGCCTGCAAATGCCGAACCTCTTATAACCCGTGCTTATCAATCCGAGGATGCTTCGCTCATTGGTGGATACTTTGAAGATAACTGGCCAATCGATTACTTTGGATCTCCCTTAATGCCATCACCTATTCTTGCACCAAGCGTCGGCGACCAAGCTATGCCCACCATTCACCTCCCTGCCCCAGCGATCCAGCCCCAACACCACAGGCAAGAAGATTGAGTGCAGCCACCGCCAGCGTGCAGCGAAGCGTGCTTGTGATGATCCTGAGGTCCACATGACCGCTCGGCTGTCTGCCGCTGCGAATCATCCGGATGCGGCAAATCCAATCCCTCGTGTAGTCCGTGTCGAAACCAACACTGTTAACCTCAACTATACCAAGCCGGGGTTTGTCAGCAACTCCCAGGCCGCAAGTAGTGGCCAAGTCGGTGAATTGAAGTACTGGATTGGTCAAGGATATTTTTTTCTGAAATGTGACGGATTGTGAGTCCACCGTACCATCGAATGGTGCTGCATCTAATCTCACTTCTCAGGGATTCAATCGTCATTGTGGATGAACAGGATCGCATTGTCGCTGCTCTCCCTGGACATCCCCCTGGCGCTGATTGGGACGAGTCCATCCGCAAAATGTGTGACTGTTTTCGGAAAGTTCGCGAAGAGACAGCCAACTGTTTCACGTATGAAGATCTTCACCATCATCGTGGTAATTTTGCGAGCATCAACTACGGTAACTCTTTTGGCGCTGGCCAGCGGGTATTTCCATCTATGCCTTCTGTATTGTCCCTGTACTTACATCTGGCTAGCGCCCGGGTACGCTCAAACAGAGCCATAAAGCCAAGGAGGAGGCTGTCAAGATGTTGTCCTCTGAACCCTGGGCACTTCGTTTTTCTGCATTCCAGTCGCGTTAGTATTGCCCAATGCCCATCTGAATTTAGCTAACAACCAAAACAGATGTGTTGGGCCAGAACTTTCCCCAGGAGTTCGCACACTACAAAGTAATTCTTGGTGAGCTGTACAAGAAAAATCCATTTTAAGTAAGAAACTATGTATGGGTTACTCCGGGAGTGGATTTGGATCTGGATTTGATCAGATTTGGAGCTGGTTCTGTTATGTAAATCACGGCTGAATCAGCCATCAGGGAAAACAACAAACCTCTGGACACCGTTGACACAACATCGTCGCTCATCGGCGGCGACAACGAGCTCTTTCAACTTGCTTCCAACGAGCCAATGCTCACATTTGAATGACCGGGTTTCTTCAAAACAATGTATTTAGGTAGTTGCAACACTTTTGCTCAGCTAGTCTGCTGCAACAAGGTCACCAACTTCAAGCGCGGATGAGGCGGGAAGGGGCGGGGACAGCGGGACAACGCCGACGAGACGATGAGCTGGCACTCCGGTGACTGATGGAAGTCACCATCAGTCACCCTCAAATCCAAATCCGATCAAATCCAGCCAAAATCCAAATCCAAATCTGCTGCCGGAGTAACTCTATAGCAGTCGGAGCAGGCTGATGGACACCGTCACTATAGTTTACCCAAGATCTCATTGAGCCATCCTTTCATTCCTATATATTTTTGCTGATCCTGCTACATTAAATTCTCAGATGTGATTATGGTCATTGTACACACAGACTACAAGTCCCGACTGCGACATCCAACCCGAGGCTCCACCCATCTCGGTCAGCACCAGGACCGAGATGTGAGTGGACTGGCCAACCACTCGACAGCACTGAGATGGGCGGTGTCCTCTCCCTATACATCTTTGCACTGCTCCCGGTTGGACTGATTGTCAGAGGCTAGTGATTTTATTTTATTTTCACGGACTCTATACTTACATTTCTATATCTCTACGGTAACATATTCTTGATTGCGCGGGGCTCTGGTGCTGCGAGAGTACGCATGCAGCCAACCCGTTATGATTCATGTTGACAGAATGATTTAGGATCCAGTAATAGATGCAATAATATGCGAAAATGAAGACGAACCGGGCGGGGACGAGAGGCGCATTCGGCGCATCTAAAGCTAGAAGTGCAGATGCTTGAACTGCAGGAATGAGTAGAAATGAAGTACTTGACTTCGAAATCAAGGTTGGCGGTGGAAATAACGGAGGAACGTACCACATACGCGATACCAGCTCGGGCTAGCCATTCAAAGCAAGCAACTCACTTGAATTGTAGGGAGCGCGCTTCACATCAGTAGCATCAGGCATCCGGATTAAAACCTGAGAAAGGATTAGTTTATAAGGGCAGTAAATGAATTGGACTTATAATGTTACTGGTGCATTGTGCTAGAGGACCTCCGCATCGTGCCTGTGGATCGATGGCCTGGATACAAAAGTAAAGGTTAGTAAAGGCACAACGACAAAAAATCGACTCATCACAAATTGGATGCCGTGGCATTAGGATCCACTGACTTGTCTCCTGAATATCCAATGAAAGCGCAACAGTCCCAGGATAAATCAAAGAAATTGGGACCTACGAGAGAGATAAAACAAAATCTCGGGAGCCAGCAGGTGATGCACGGCCAGTGGCCGCGGGGATGGTGGGGACGTCCGAAATTCAAACTACAAAAATAAAATAAAATCTTTGGGGCTACGCGCTGTCGACACGACATAAATCTTGTCAGGATCGTTGATAGAAGGGAGAAACAATGAGACAGAATACCAAGGAGAAGCATGCGCATATGGTACTGCCCACGGTCCCAGATCGCCTGCACCTTCGGGGGCGCTGCTGAGCCGTCCACGGGACCTGCAGCGTCAATGTAATACAGGTAAGGGAGGCCGAGCACATCATGCACAGTTTTTTATCGCCGTAATGAACGCGAGCGCAGCCGCGGCCCGACGATGACCGCAGTGGCAAGGCACACGAACATGTGTTAGGCCTCAGCGCGACGCGGCGTGCACCTGCATTCGGGTCACAAGAGGTCGAAGATGATCAATGAACGGTACTCACCTTCAAACAGCTGACAATGCACAGCAGATGCGGGCTCTACTTCAATGCCGTTGTAACCACGCACGCGCGCAGATGTGCACTGAGACTCGAAGCTCGAAGTCTAGCTGATAGATCATGAGTTCATTAGGGTTGCCAGAAGCAGACTCAGACGCCAGAAATCCAGTGTGGGTCAACAGAGCTAAGGAATCCAGTGACGCCAACCAGCGGGAGTCAGAGAGGTGGAGAGAATGCGGATGGAACGGGAGGAAACGAAACCGGCCCATATCGACGTGATGAGTGAGAGTTATTTAAACTAATCTCGTCCTAATGCTAATGACAACATACCATTAACTGTGCCCCTCGCTTGAGATGAACACGATATCCGGTGATAAGGCCCAAGACAGGATTGGTGCGTGCCAAAGTCACCCTTGAGTATCACGCATGTCACATACTAGATCATCGGGGAAACCCGAAGGAACCAGGTCTGCCCAAAGGGGCGATAATATTAGTCAGCGTGTGCAAATTGCGCAAATTGCGCAGATTACGCAGATTACGCAGATTGCGCAAATTGCATTCGGCCATGTTTGTCCTTGTGTGACACATCCTGCCTTGCAACCAACTCACAATAATGCCGCACTTTCGATACCCAGTTCAGGGCATCAATGGTATAAATTTGTATTCAGCATAATTAGTTCCTCAACACACTTGCAGCCCCTGTTGATCCGCCCACCATTCAGAACAGTCTTCAGTGCATGGGAATAGTAAGAGTAGAAGGTGAGTACATTTGCAGTTCCGCTGGCCCAGGAGTAACTGGTCAATAAATATTACAGAAAGGAAATTTAGCCGTAAGAAGATCCCTTTCAAATTCTGGTATAGCGGCCTTCCTGCCATGTGGGATTCCCCCGAAACAGGTGATCTTGCTCAAGTAGCAGAGGGCCGGTTTCAAATATTTGATCAAACCGGGGAGTGGGTTCCTGTTGTAGCGGGGGCCATGCAACCTTACCCTCCATTGAGAAAATACAAATTTGTGGGAGATGACAGTGGGTGGATTTCACCAAGGACATATCAAGTAGATCAGAAAACGTGGCAAGAAAAATTTAAGACAGTTGTAGTTTTTCGCTGCTCCTTCCTGACCTACTGACATATTTAGCAGTGAAAACTCTGTCCCGACCTAATAAAAAACTCAAGACGAAGATCCCGGAAATAGGCGGGTTCTGCGTTATCTGTGTGGCTTGTTGCTGATGCTCGACGCCGGAAGCGATGCTCCGGCAGAATGAATGGCTCGGTGACCTGATGGAAACCTGGGGAGGTTCGCCTTTCATTTATGTTACACCGGTTGCAGCGCCCATCCTTCAGGTCCTACAAAATCTGTCTGCGCGCTCGATTCCCATTCCTACTATCCCGATATTCGACATAAGCATGGCTCCGTCGCAAACCCTCCCTCCACTGCCACTGTATTTAAGGATTTTCATGTCCTATACAACAACATCATCAATTACACTGACCTCTGCGTTGGGTCATCTGTTGCAAAAGACTCTACAGCCAAGGTACTGG